>CAJQZM010041591.1:0-11571 GCA_907164665.1 Colias nastes | reverse complement strand
TAAAAAACCAAAAACTTGGTTTTTTGAATTTTTCACCTAAATTTTGAGGTTATGTGAAAAAATTATTAATACAAAAGTTGTAGATCTTTTTGTTACCTACAACTTTGCGATTGAAATTTTTTCCATAGGACTTGTAGTTTTGTCGGAATTTAAGAGAAACCATTTTTTAGCCTTAAAAGCTCCCCCCCTCCCACTTCCCGAACTCGGATTGTCTGTAATTTATTTTTCCTTTAATTTTTATCACATTCCCCTCCTTTTCTAATGCGTTTCATCCTACTACTATTTTTTTTAGGTTTTTATCATTTTGGAAGGGATTGGCCCTGGTGTAATGGGATATTCATATTTCATACTTAATGTATGGGAGGGTTTGAAGATAATTTTTTTGATATTTCTCGATTTATTTTTAAAAATTTATTACGGCCATTTTACTCATTAGGTTAAGTACTTTCGATATCAGTTTAAAGTTTTTAGTTATCTGTAATACTTACGGAAAAATCGCCTGTGCACACTTAACGATTACACCCTGTATAAAAACTTTAATCGTTTCTAAAAGTACTAACATCAAGCTTTAAATTGAGCTATATTTCATCTTGACACAATAAGTTTGATTGCGATACCAAGTGCCATAGTCACTTGGGCAATCTCCTTTTGTATTTGTTGATTGTTATTATTATTTGTTATTATTGTTATAATATTTGTTGAAGTGTTTAATTTGTGTGTAAGTGTTGTAACTTTGTATTGTTAATTCAAAATGGCTCCAGTGTTAAAACATGGTCGAGGCAAGCCTTTGACTTCTCAAACTAAAGAATTAAACTTTAAATGTCGTTTCTTTTTCAGGTTAGTAAATTTTTCATTTTAGTAACATTGTCATTTTGTAAAATCATGTTCATTTTGTAAAAGTTATACGTATGTTAAATGTGTAAATATTAAATTAAAGTCTCATCTTTTTCAGAGGAGAAACACATATAGTTTAATTTAAAATCCCATATTTATATAATATATATATATAAAATAAAAACTAAAAATAAAATGTTGTTTTATTTTATTTGCTGACCATACACTACTACAAACGCAAAAATTTCTCCAAGCTAATTTACCTGTACCATGACGCGACCTTGAAATTTTACTCTCAACGCGCCTAAAAAGTTTCACTTCAAAAACTAAGCGGTTATGTAACCTAACCGACTTTAAAGGATCACTACATCATAATCTTAATCGAATTAATAAGAATATAATCGATAGCTTTTGACTTGATCGGCACAAGTATTAAAAAAATATCATGATTTGTATCAAATATGCAATATTGAAATATACCTGCATGAACTTCTTCTCTGGTGAGGACGATTTCTTGGTTAGCCTCCTTCGTCACGACGACCACTCGCTGATGCCTCGTTTGTAACATATTCGCGACTACCACCTGTAAATAATAAATTTATTATTATTACTATAATTTAATTATTATAACTACCTACAACTTTATTGCTTGGTAAGGGAGAGATTGGTAAATTAGTTGAAAAATTTGAATATTTAACTTTTAACTTTGTTTGGCAGTCTTACGATGCAACTGCAAGCCATAGTCTTCATTCGTTATTGCATTGTTTTGGTTGGTAAGTTTTACGAGGATCTTAAGAAACTGGCATTTATTTTGTGATACAAAGAAATATTAAGTGGTCTATTGATAGACCGATTTTTGTTAAATTTGAAGATTTAATCAACACTAAAATAAATTGTCCTCCATTTATGAATTAGATGTGAAATTGACACGATAGTTATGTATGTATATTAATAATTTACTTAATATGACGCCAAGTGTAAAATACTCACTTTATGCTTATACTTGTCTAACGCGGCTCTTGCTTTAGGTATAAGCAGGTTCTCATCAGTTTCCAGTTTAAACGAGATAACGAACGCGTTAGGCACCCACAGGTTAACGAGTGGCGCCAGCAATTTAGGCACTAAGTGTAAATGGATCACTGGAGCACCACTTTCTGACTGTATTTTGTGGGTAGGCTAGAAAGTGAATAAAGAAAATTTTTATTAATATTGGAAGATAACGATTGAAAGAACTATTTGAGATCGTTTGTTTAGAAGTCTAAATATCTCGCGACATTTTGGTGTAATTTAGTAGCGCGAGGGGCTGCAGCCAAGCAATTACAGTGAATAATAAATGTATAAAGAATTGCTCTAATATCTTCGTAAATATTTAGATAACATTTTTATTACATTTTATAATTATTTAGTTTACTATAAAAATTAAATAATCGCCTTTATTTTTACATGCTTTTGAAAGACTTGCACTGACAGACAGAAGAATAGCTCAATAAAATAATTTGCAAATAACATTGCTATTAAAAGAAAACTCAAAGTATAAACCTACTATAACACTTACAATACTATCCTTCGGTATATAGAAGTCAGAAACGGCCGCGGCCAAGAACAACAAAGCCCTTGGGCCAGACTTGGCCAGCACTTCACAAGCCGCTCGTAGCAACCAGAAGTACTCCGAAACGGTTGTGAACGCTATGTGCAAGATGGCGCCCGCAGCGTGTGCCGCTTGGTACCGGGACAGTACTGGCGCCAGTGCGAACACACTGTCCTGTTTTACTGGAATATTCGGATATATTTATGTTTGCTTAGATAATTAGAAGGTTAAGGACCCGTTTCACGACTTTCAAATAATGTCTATCAAACACATTTTGACATATTTTTTTAACAAGTACGACAAGAACTTGGCCCCGGACTTGGCCAGAAGTACATAACCGCGCGCCACTGTATTTAAAATTCACTTACGTTATGCCAGTAGCATTTTGTAACAACACATTTTTTTTTCTAAAAATGGCTTAGTACTTATTTTAATATAAAAGAGTGAACATTTTTTAGCTTGTTTCGTGTATTCAAATTTCATATCTTGTGAATATCCTATGTCATTTCCACGAGATTAGTTTAGACTACACTGCACTCTAAACTGCTCCTCCTCACCTCTAATAGTAGTATTATTGTCTTGTTCCTGTATCTCAAGCATATCCAGCAGCTTGGGTCCATTGAAGTGTCTCGTGAAGGGTTCCAGAGACTTCTGTCGGTGCATGAAGATCACCGCGTACCCTTGTTCCAGGAAATATTCCGCTGACGCCGCGCCACGCTTTCCCGCACTGAAGTTGTCCACAAATCTGACCGTGTTGTGCTCTAGAGGTACTGTGGTACCGCCGGACTGAGGACAAGTAAAAAATAATCAACATAAATATCGTTAAAAAAATAACTGAAAAACACTTTAATACGGGTAAAATTTGGTGGGTTATTAAATTATTGTATCGTCACCGGACATGAAGCTAATATAAGCGGCTTAAAAAACAGAGCTATTAGGAGGTTTTCTTGTGTGAAAAAGGAAAAAATCCTTAGTTCTCTTGCCTGGTTTTATGCGAGTATTATAAAATTTGGAAAGTAAAGACTTTAAGCACAATTTTTAACGAATGGATGCGTTAACCACGCTCACTGTAGTGTTCGAAATGTAGAGGTAAATAGTTCAATAAATATATCTCTTATTCTACTCTTTAAAAATTTATATGAATAAATCTCTTAAATCTGATAAAAATCTTGAATTCTAAATACGAAAACTTTTCTAGCAAAGAAAATTACAAATATATGACGCAAGTTTACGAAACATCGTGTGTGGCATGTATAGCAGAAAACTGTATGATAATAGTGACGTCAATCACTTATCTTTCGCTTTAGTGTTTAAAGTTCATTAGTTTTCTTTTTTGTCTCATCTTACGCCATCTCAATTGTACATGTCCAGGTTTCTGCATTTTAAGGCATACGAACGACGTTTTTAGGTGTTTTTCAAGATTTTTAGTTGGATTGTAGTAGTACCTATCATACTTACAGTGCTGAGCGACATTATCATTCTGTGATTAAGCTCCTAATAAGGAGTAATAAAGATTTAAAGAAAAATACTTACAGTAACAAGTACTATCTTGTGCCCCTGTCTGTCGTGCCGCTCACAGAATTCCTTGAGAAGCGAACGATTATCCTCAAAATCGGTTGGAGGCAGATGCGTCGCGAAAAACTCTTCCCAAGATCCGCTCATTTTCAATGATTTCTATTTCTGCAATATTCTGTGAACAAATATGATTTTTAAGAAATAAAAGTTATTTTAAAATGCCATTCTCGTTCGTATTACAAACAATAGCAAAGTTAATATAGTTAATGGGTAATATATTGTTTAACAATAAGTAATAACATGTATTAAAAAGCTTAGGAAACGGATACAGTTTAATTGAACGGTAGGTAAGTATTTATTTTGAATTAATAAGTTGTTTTATTTGTTGACGATATAGAAAATGAAAACCTCATTTTCAATTTGATGAATGAAAGAATTAATGAATGAGTACTTTATTGCACACACCAAATTAAAGAAATAACATTAAATAAGATACACAAATTGCACAATTTAATTTAAGTAGAAATAAAATGAGAGATTTTTCGGCGAACTAACTTATTCCACAAATAATTTCTGCTAAATAAAATCACTTATTCAAGACCAACCTGACCAACGCGACAATAATGTCACACAAAGCCAGCACGATTTCCATCGTTTATCTAACCGTTGAGTCTTTTCTGTTTTATTCAACCGACACTGCCTTTACCGC
This sequence comes from Colias nastes, assembly GCA_907164665.1. Classification (NCBI taxonomy): domain Eukaryota; kingdom Metazoa; phylum Arthropoda; class Insecta; order Lepidoptera; family Pieridae; genus Colias; species Colias nastes. Next base: position 6,925 of record CAJQZM010041591.1, on the reverse strand, counting down.
TTAACAAGGCATAGTGTAGGTAATAAATGAGCACACACTGCAAGGTTGTTAGCACTAGGCATTTATGTTCCACCTTTATTAATCCGCGTAAACCGGGTTTAAGCTCAGTTTGTTCCTAATAATCTTGTCTCTATTACGATTAATTACCAACTATAGGAATTTATGTCCCATATTTTATTGCCCAATTACCTACTATCTTTTGATGTTTTTGAAAATATGTAATGCTGGAGAGCTTTGCCGTTTAAGAAAAGTCACCATCACTATCTATACATATAATAAAATCGTAGGAAAGTCAAAACTGTACATTGAATATTTTTTTAAAGGAATACATAATCCATGATCTATAATCGATATAGAAGCCAAAAATATAGTTTTTAGAATTTTTGTCTGTTTGTCTGTTTGTCTGTATGTTTGACCGGGCTAATCTCGAAAAGTACTGCATAGATTGACTTGAAATTTTGCATGAATATTACTAACAGGTCGGGTCAGGCTATAGGCTACATATTATCAAGCTATCACCTACGGGGGAGGAGCTGTGAACCTTTATTTTTCTTACGTATTCTCTATACTACGACAACGTACAAACTAAAGACTCATGTTGTTTTTGAGTAAGCCATGCTATTATCTATCTTTACACTATAAAAACTACGTCATTTATGTAATTTTGGCAGAGAAACAGTTAAATGAATATTAGCAGTATAAAGACAAATTTGAAACAGCGCCATCTATGAAGTGTTACAAAAATCAAACACACGTTAACTATTGGAAATTAATAATCAAATGACGCATATATAAATGTTGTTTGACAATATCTAGATTGACACTATAAAAATTATGCCATTTAAGTAACTTGGGAAGAGAAACATAGTTTATTGAATGTAAGTTGTATAATGTTAATTTTGTAACAGCGCCATCTATGAGATTTCGTAAAAATCAAATCAATTTACATGTTAACACTACTGAATACACTGTTGAAAATTAATAATTTAAATATAATCAATTTATTTATTTAACTCTTTAACCCATATCTTCCCTTCCCTATAAGGTATATTTCGTGTAAATAATAAATATACCTACTACATTTTTTTAAAGAGAGGGTAGATGTTTATTATTTTAAGTAAAACTAGACACCATTATCTACAGTTAATCTAATATCACAGACTCTAATATTGATTGTGTTCATTAGTTACAATTTTTAAAATCTTCATGTTTTATAAATTTACTAGCTTACCGCCCGCGGCTACGTCCGCTTTGTCTAAAACCTAATAAATTATATACTAAAACCTTCCTCTTGAATCAGTCTATCTATTAAAAAAACCGCATCAAAATCCGTTGCGTAGTTTTAAAGATTTAAGCACACAAAGGGACATAGGGACAGAGAAAGCGACTTTTTTATAGGTACTATGTAGTGATATTTATAAAGCAATTGAATGCCATAAAACCAAAATTATCAAATGCAATCTTCGTGTTTTGTGAATTTTCACCATCATGCGTTCCCACAAAAGGTAAGTTGTTACTTATAGGTATTTATTTTTTATAATGATAGCAATTCATGTTTTTTGTTGGTATATTATAATATTACACTTTTAGAATGAAATAATAAAATGATGAATTCTTTTATATATGACTTTTACAAGATTTTGAGGTGCATTGGAAACAGTAGTTTTTGATAAAATTTTATTTGTAAGTAGCTTTTTTTATAGATTTACAGTTAACTTTTGATTTTTTTATTTACAGATTCAATGCTCATTATATTATATCGCCTTTGGAAGACGATTTCTGCTGACAATTTTACAACACCACTTGAAAATTGATGATTTGATGATAAAGATAGTGGTAGCGAGGATTAAGTGGAAATTAGTAATCATCCGCTTCGTCAATTTTTGACTGAAGTTAATGTCCAACGTCCAATGGTTTAATTATTGGAAGTATCTCGGGAAATTTTGGAGGATATTTTTCAGGAAGGAGAGGAGGGGCAGCCAACCACATATCAAACTACTACGTTTTAGTATATATTGCCAAATGAAACGTAAATTTTGCACTCACAACTGTACAAGTAATGTTTTTATTTTGACTTTGCGGTGCGGTTATCTCATTATAAATACCAACTAAAACCGGCCAAGTGCGAGTCGGGCTCGCGCACAAAGGGTTCCGTAGCAGCAAATATAATAAATTACAGTTAAATCAACCTATCTCAAAAACTATAAGAGATACTTTGATCAAACCAAAAATCGTTGAAAGAGTTAATTAGCATGCATCACCTCTATTTTTTTTAGAATTTTATACCCCGTAGTTATAAAAATAGAGGGGGGGGGACATACTTTTTACGACTTTGAGAGCTGATATCTCAAAAACCGTTCACTTTAAGAAAAATGTTTTTTAGAAAACTTTATATCATTTTAAAAGACCTTTCCATTGATACCCCACACGGGTATGTACATCGAAAAAAAAAATTTCATCCCTCAGTTACATGTATGGGGGGCCCCACCCCCAATTCTTTTTTTTACTATTTAGTGTCATATTTTTGTAGCGGTTCATACAACACATATTCCCATCAAATTTCATCACTGTAGTACTTATAGTTTCCGAGTAAATCGGCTGTGACAGACGGACAGACGGACAGACGGACAGACGGACATGACGAAACTATAAGGGTTCCGTTTTTGCCATTTTGGCTACGGAACCCTAAAAAGACGTGTGGCACTCGGGGACTGCCGCAGTAAAGCTATTGCATAGCATGCCTTCAAGCCACACATCCGAGCCAGTCGGAGTGGGGAGCGTGAGGTTTTTTCGTTACGGAATTTCTCGATTCGGTCCCCACGCTCAAGGCCCGCGATAGAAGCTATGCAATATAATATATCGTTAATAATATTTATCGTTATGGCTATCGAGGTACCGACCGTACTGGGATGAGAGTACATGATATACTCATCATCCAGGATTGCTTAGAGCATTTTCACACTGAAAAAGATGTTTTCTTTGAATCGTAGTTGCTTCAATTATTTATTTTTAATCATTTTACATAATATGTTTTATATTTGCCCATTTTCATTATATTTTATAAATAAAATGGAACCAACATAACTTTGTTGTGTATCATTTCTCTATTAATAACCCGTAGGCATATTTTCCGAGCGCCCCATTTAAGGTGCGGTCCTGAAATTATAAAAAGTTAATGTATAATTTTGCCTAATATAAGTGGTCCATTGAAAAGTTACATTTGGGGTCGCATTTTTTAGAGGACGCGATTTTATTTTTTTGATGTGTAGGGGGGGTCAGTGTGAAGCTATCACCAAGTTTGTGGGGTCGCCACCCTTGTCCCACGGCCGCCACCTTGAAAAGAGCGGTAGATATGGTTTTTACGATATATCTCTTAAACTATTTATCTGATAAAAAAACATTGTTAGCATTATTTGTTGCAAATTAAATTCTCTACAACTTTAGTCCAGTAATTTTTTATCGTAGAACTATAAATAAAAAAATTATAAGCGAAATTGTTCAGAAATTAGAGATATTTATATTTTTCAATAAAACTTTTTTTTATCATTTTACGAAGAAATGATATCAGACCATTTTTGTAGATTGTTTTTCGAGGAACAACTTTTATACATAACATTTTTTCATTAGGTCAATAGCTAAGGTTTTACAGCGCTCCGAAGTGAGTACTATTTTTCAGTGCTATTAGCTATACATTATACATATATATTATGTGTGTATAAATAATAATTTGTCATCAGTAATTGTTTTTTCTGTTATTATAATATTTTTCATAATTAATTTTGCAATATTATTAATAATTAATTATTGACTCTTTTCCCCACCACCCAAGAGGTAGAGTCTGGAAGCACGTTATTTTTTACGTCCAAAAGCAGGGCTGAAATGTTCTGCAGTATGCTTCCATTGTTCTGGAGTCTGGGAAAAGAGCCAATAGCCAATTTATGTCTAGTTAAGAGTACTGAAAAATAGTACTCACTTCAGAGCGCTGTAAAACCCTAGCTACTGACGTAATTAAAAAATGTTGTAAATAAAAATTGTTCCTCGAAAAACAATCTACAAAAATTGTCTGATATAATTTCTTCCTAAAATGATAAAAAAAAAATTATCGAAAAATATAAATAGCTCTCATTTCTGAACATTTTCACTTATAACTTTTTTATTTATAGTTTTACGACAAAAAGTTACTGGACTAAAGTTGTAGAGAATTTAATTTGCAACAAATATTGCTAATAATGTTTTTTTATCAGATAAATAGTTTAAGTGATATATCGTAAAAACCATTTCAATCACTATTTTCAAGATGGCGGCCGTGGGACAAGGGTGGCGACCCCACAAACTTGGTTTTAGCTTCACACTGACCTCCCCTACACATCCAAAAAATAAAATTGCGTCCTCTAAAAAACTTAAGATTTGGCCTAAAAAATGTAACATTTCAATGGAACAAAGCTATTTTTAGATAAAAATAACTTATTTATTAAAATTTAGTAGATAAAAGAAATTATGTTACGATTTTATGAGAAAACACAGTATATTTATTAGGCGGCGGTGATCTCTTCCAGGCAAAAGATATTCATCAGCTCAATAAAATTGAATAGTATGTTGTTAGTTATTCTTTAAATTCACAGATTGTAATGAGCATTTCCGCATGCAAGTTGTATCGTAGTTTAGATATATCATAGTTTTGACACATTAAAGTTCCAACAAAACCCTCAAATTTTTGAGCAGAGTTGAGCAAGATAATTTGAAAAATGTGCTGTGTTAAGTATTATAGAAAAGGTTAGTTCGTTGGTAATTATTATTTACATGTTGTTAGTAAAAATAAACTTTGACTAACAGTCAAAGTATATTTTAACTAATACTACTTAATACTAACTAAGTATTATACTTATGTTCAGTATTTATCTGTATTAATATTGCTTGGTAATTAATATATTTTCATGTCGTATACCTAATTATAAACATAAGTTTGATGTGTAATTAGCTGGATTTATTTTTACACACTCACAGACTTATATTTTATGTTAAAATAGTGTTAATAGTGTAAATCATAATATTTTTTCACAATTAAAAATATTTCCTTTTTGCTGATGGTGTTGGCATTGAATTAAACCGCGCTGTCGTTTCGTTCACAAAAAGTGATGTTATGAGGATCATATTCGGTCCTCATATCATCAAAAATCTGTGCGAAAACAATAATCACGTGTGAGGCCCTCACGGCAGATCGGGGCGGTCTGACGCGAAGTAGGGACAGCGTTGTCACTGTATCGCTCTTGCCACGCTGTTCAACAGACTTATTCGATAGTTCAGTTTTGTGTTAAGACCGCTGTGACAACCAACCCGTGAGACAACCAAACCCGGTCTCCCCTACTATCCCGTGAGACCGAAACCTTCACTGAGAGGGTATGACGTCTCACAGCTGATCGCAAACGGCATATTTTACTATCCCGTGAGACCGAAACCCTCACTGAGAGGGAATTACGTCTCACTACTGATCACGACAGTCATATTTTATCTCGAGAATCTGAAACTTTACTCAATATGAAGACCGTTTGACAAATGATAGGGTGCATCATAATATTATTCGATCTCTTGAAGATGAACATGAGCATAAGCAATGACTAGAGTAGGGACGCGAATATTACAATTATTTGAGACAAGAACGATTAATAAAATTGTTTAATGAAAGATTAAGAATTGAAACTATTCGGTCTCTGGAAACGGACGAATAGCGAGAGGCCCGTCTTACTGCAGACAGATTTCGTCATAGTTTTAATGACTTAGAGTTAAACAATCTACGAATTCGGTGGTGTGGTCCGACAAAATAATATAAAAGTGGGTTTGCTTATAACCTCACAATTTATTACAGATCATCTTCTGTATAGGCGATATTAACGTAGTATGTTCTTTTTGTAATGCTTTAAAGTGGAGTAAGGAGACGGCTTTCGTTTGAAGATACACCGGAACCTTTGAAATCACTACTTTTAGAGGAACATACTGTGCAATCTAAACTGTTATTAGACAATATTCGCTCTTATAGTAGTGCGTTTCAAATGATCCTTTGGTGCTCAATAATTATCAGAAGGTCCTTTCATGCTTACTTTTAAGATACAAGGTCAAGTTTACCATTTGATAGGATCCCATTTGCCTGAAGGCCAACCTAAGTTTGTTTAAATATATTTTGTATTCGACTACAACGAATAGTGGAATACAAGAAATCAATATCTCTCAAATTTAAAACTGAACTCATTTCACAATTTTAGAACAGGTTAATTCGTATGTATGCAGTTTTAAATCGACATTAGAAGCTTTTCCTCAAGATGGTGATATCGGCACTCAGGATCTCCCTGGACGTGTTATAACGCCCAGGCCACAGTATTACAATTTTTCCTACAGTAGAGCAACGAATGTATTTTCGCATAGCAACGGAGGGGAACTCGCGGGGGGTCAAGTGACACGGGCCACGTAATTTATTTTATTTATTTATTTATTTATTTATTTAGACATACCAACAGAGTACACATAAAAATTATAACAATTAAATCTAAACAACTAACGAATATTAATATGATGTATACACCAATTACAGGTATGCACAAAAAACTTATATAATTACGTTACTGTTATTTTAAGTGCTTAAATAAATTTAATTACAAGAATAAAAAATAAAAAAAGAATTCGTTAAACATTTTTTTTTTTTCTACTGAATTTTTGTACCAAACAAGAAATTAGTAATTTTTTTGCGAAAAACTACAAGTGAATCAAAATTTATGTCTATTCTACCACCCAGCGACTTACATAGGTCATTAAAAGTACTACATATGCGAGTTACTGGAGAGTTTCTACCAACATTATTACGACAATTTGGAAGGTCAAAAACTTTAAAAACAGGATAACGTGGTAATTTATTTGGAACAGCAAACCTAACTAG
>CAJQZM010041590.1:0-55684 GCA_907164665.1 Colias nastes | reverse complement strand
CTCTACAACTTTGATCCTGCAACTTTTTGTCGTAGAACTATAAATAAAAAAGTTATAAGCGAAAATGTTCAGAAATTAGAGATATTTATATTTCTCAATAAAACTTTTTTTTATAATATTACGTAGAAATGATATTTGACCATTTTTGTAGATTGTTTTTCGAGGAACAACTTTTATATACAACATTTTTTCATTAATTAAATAGCTAAGGTTTTACAGCGCTCCGAAGTGAGTACTAATTTTCAGTACTCTGAACTATACAGTATACTTATATTATGTGTGTACTAATAATAATTTGTCATCAGTAATGGTTTTTTTTGTTATTATAATATTTTTAATAATTAATTTTGCAATATCACTAATAATTAATTATTGAATCTTTTCCCCACCACCCAGGAGGTAGAGTCTGGAAGCGCGACTTTTTTTTACGTCGAAAAGCAGGTCTGAAATGTTCTGCAGTGTGCTTCTATTGTTCTGGAGTATGAGAAAAGAGCCAATAGCCAATATATGTATAGTTAAGAGTACTGAAAAATAGTACTCACTTCAGAGCGCTGTAAAACCTTAGTTATTGACGTTATGAAAAAATGTTGTACATAAAAGTTGTTCCTCGAAAAACAATCTACAAAAATGGTCTGATATAATTTCTTCGTAAAATGATAAAAAAAAGTTTTATTGAAAAATATAAATGGCTCTAATTTCTGAATATTTTCGCTTATAACTTTTTTATTTATAGTTCTACGACAAAAAGTTGCAGGATCAAAGTTGTAGATAATTTAATTTGCAACAAATAATGTAAACAAATTTTTTTTATCAAATAAATAGTTTAAGAGATATATCGTAAAAACCATTTCAACCGCTATTTTTAAGATGGCGGCCGTGGGACAAGGGTGGCGACCCCACAAACTTGGTTTTAGCTTCACACTGACCCCCCCTACACATCAAAAAAACAAAATTGCGTCCTCTAAAAAATGCAAGGTTAGGGCTAAAAAATGTAACATTTCAATGGATTAATAGTCATTCCTCACATTGACGTATATGTATAACTTAAAACAAAATCAATATTAAATGACATGTGAGGAATCACATTTGAATTGATGTTGATTCTGTTTTTTTTTTATAAATTCTAGTAGTTAACAAAATGTAAATTAGCAACAAAAATATTCGGTTCTCAATGCCAAAATTATCTATTATTTTCACATACCTAGGTATAAAATTTCTAAAATGGAATATGACACTGAAGCTTATCTCCCCTTTATATAAACAGTTCGGTAGGTGCACGCAAATATATCCATTCGGTAGGTGCTTGCAAATATATCCAGCAAATCAAAATTAAATCAGATCAGTAGTGTATTTTTTAAGTTTTATATATTTTTTTTCGTGATCGGATAAATACAATGCCCTATTACCCACATCGGACCCATAATTCGGCCCAAGAATATTGTTTCTATACAATATAGGTATTCATAGTTTTAATATTTGGCCGGGAGGTAACTAACCTTAAGCTGTATACACAAAAATCAATATAATTTCATAAATAGAAGTAAAATATTTAACTTGGCAATAATAATTTGTCTTGGAAAAGTCGTTCATCACAATCATGGCTTTAATGCCTCATAGCTTATGCACGTCAAAATTCAAATTTACCTCTATACAAGTTTTGTTTCTGAATGACGTAGGTTAGGTACCTAGTCACAGTTTTTGAAATTATTATAAAGTATGGTAGTGAGAATTGACTCGTCATTCAGTTGCTTGACACTTGCCCGCCGGCGCAGCCGCTACCCTTTTCGCGAATTTGCATGCTTGCGATCGGCAAAGCATTTATCGTCAGCCAATAAGAATTTAGCCGGCCGGCGAAACCCAGCATTGTTAGGCAGTCACGTGCCAGGGGTGAGAGGAAGCGGGCGGCTCGACTTGCTGTACCGTCTCCTATAAGATGCACACACGGTATCGCATAGGTATGGAGTGTGCTGAATCGAACAGCATGCCCTCGCGCACATTTGAAACCCGCGCACCTTAACGTTCGATTGTGAGTGTACAAAGACTCTCTGAGTGCCATGTAGGATGTCTCACAGTAGCCTCAGTCACTATGACACCTATCTCCCATCAGACTCGTCACTTGAGACCGACGCACTCAACAGACATTGGTAAGTCTAAATATACTTATGTACAATTAAATCAACCGTCTAACAACGAAATAAAAACCGAACACATGGTTTCTATCAACGTTAATTAGGCATTTTTACAGTCGTTTTTCTTTAAAAATGTTAGTACCCTACTATATAAAAAAAAAATATTATGTACATATAATAATTGTTAATTTAGAATAATATTAAATATTATTCTAAATTAGATTCAATTAATCCTTAATTAATATTACTAAATACATCAATAAATTTATATAATTAAAGATGTTTATTCTAATGGTACCTACATATGCATAGGTACCATTAGAATAAACATGAACGACAACAATGAAACGGAGTTGAGTGAGCTTTCGTACATCGAAAGCTCACTCAACTCCGTTTCATCCGTTCATCATAATTCGAAGCTTATGTTATTAAATAATAAATAATTTAATTAAAATTAAGTCGAACAACTGCAACGCCAAACTAATAATAATCCAGCAAAATCATTTACTTACATGCATTTCATCTTCTTTGTGCAAGTAATTAAAAAATAATTTCGCAACGTTTAAATTACGGTCTGAAATTTTATCTGAAGCCATATCTGTAAGTATGTGAAAGCTTAGATGCTTTTGATATATTATAAGTGTTTGTAATTTAATCAGCTCCGAATAGCTGGAATCATTAGTGTGGATGAAATTTAAGACACAAAGTTAATAACCTAGCACCCATAAGACTTAGAAACTATTAGTTTCATTACGATATTAGGTACATTACCTTTTAGTCCATTGAAAAGTTACATTTGGGGTTGCATTTTTTAGAGGACGCAATTTTATTTTTTTGATGTGTAGGCCGGTCAGTGTGAAGCTATCACCAAGTTTGTGGGGTCGCCACCCTTGTCCCACGGCCGCCATCTTGAAAATAGCGGTTGATATGGTTTTTACGATATATCTCTTAAACTATTTATTTGATAAAAAAAATTGTTAACATTATTTGTTGCAAATTAAATTCTCTACAACTTTGGTCCGGTAACTTTTTGTCGTAGAACTATAAATAAAAAAGTTATAAGCGAAAATGTTCAGAAATTAGAGATATTTATATTTTTCAATAAAACTTTTTTTTTTTTAATTTTTCGAAGAAATGATATCAGACCATTTTTGTAGATTGTTTTTCGAGGAACAACTTTTATGTACAACATTTTTTCATTAAGTAAATAGCTAAGGTTTTACAGCGCTCCGAAGTGAGTACTAATTTTCAGTACTCTGAACTATACAGTATACTTATAATATTATGTGTGTACTAATAATAATTTGTCATCAGTTATTGTTTTTTTTGTTATTATAATATTGTTAATAATTAATTTTGCATTATTATTAATAATTAATTATTGAATCTTTTCCCCACCACCCAGGAGGTAGAGTCTGGAAGCGCGTTTTTTTTTACGTCGAAAAGCAGGGCTGAAATGTTCTGCAGTGTGCTTCTATTGTTCTGGACTATGGGAAAAGAGCCAATAGCCAATATATGCATAGTTGAAAGTACTGAAAAATAGTACTCACTTCAGAGCGCTGTAAAACCTTAGTTATTGACGCAATGAAAAATGTTGTATATAAAAGTTGTTCCTCGAAAAACAATCTACAAAAATGGTCTGATATCATTTCTTCGTAAAATGATAAAAAAGTTTTATTGAAAAATATAAATAGCTCTAATTTCTGAACATTTTCGCTTATAACTTTTTTATTTATAGTTCTACGACAAAATTTTACCGCACCAAAGTTGTAGAGAATTTAATTTGCAACAAATAATGTTAACGATATTTTTTTATCAGATAAATAGTTTAAGAGATATATCGTAAAAACCATTTCAACCGCTATTTTCAAGATGGCGGCCGTGGGACAAGGGTGGCGACCCCACAAACTTGGTTTTAGCTTCACACTGACCCCCCCTACACATCAAAAAAACAAAATTGCGTCCTCTAAAAAACGCAAGGTTAGGGCTAAAAAATGTAACATTTCAATGGACTATTTCATTACCATAAGAAAGTAATAATACAGATTTTCCTTATATTTTATTAAAATTTTACAGGATTATTTAAAAATTAAATACAAAATTTGGTACGTGTAGGTGTTCGACTTCTACTCGTTGCGTTTTTAAATGAAACTAGGTCAATATAACCAAGTATAAAAATATCCGTGTAAAACCGGTAAATATTAAATTGCAATCATCAAACTTGCTAGAGTAGGTAGGTAGATGATTCGTTCCAATAATAAGAAAAAAATATCGTTCACCATGGCCGATATGGCGAGGCTAGCCATGCGTCGCGGACCGCGGTACAATGACCATGCAACGCATTATGCATATTACGATATTTTATTAGCTCAGTTTTATTTACTTTTATATATTATACCTAGTAAAAACAAATAAAAAAATTCACCGGCCAATCAAAAATACCATTAGCGTGTTATCTATTAAAGAAAACTTTTATCAATTGAACTTAATTGAAATGTCACTTTATTGCACCTTGCATTCACAAAAACCTTGGCAGTCACATGATTTACACTTTTATGGGCAAAGCAATTCAACCTTTTGCAAGTGCATGGCCCAAGCAATGCCAATATAAGTAGAACATTTCATGCCCTTGACAGTTCGGAATATTTAGGTATAAAATTAATTAAACTTTTTAGTGACTACACCTCAAATTAATTGTATGAAAATATATTCATGATAAGAATCAATCTACAGCGATATTTGTAACAATCGTATTATTAATGTAAAATATTTATTTATTTGAAAGACAATTTCGATTGAAAGAGGAAGACAAAATGAATATCCCTGAAGATTTACTACATATTTACCATTATTTTTAAAATTATATAAAATAAATTTTAATCAGCAGGAATGGCCGAGTATCTGGACAAGCGGAGGGGCCATCGCGCCGAAAAAGCAACCTGCACAATGCCATGGCGGCTGAAATGGATTCATCATGGGGTATGCATTTAATTATTATCATATCTATATAAAGGAAATAAGAAAGTAACAATTACATTTACATCGCAAACAATTTATTTTTATATAATTATTGGAGACATGCAATATTCATATATAGCCCTCAAGCAATAATTATGTTCACCTGTCCTTTCTCATCTTCAATAATAATTATATCGATTAACGAAAAACCTTCAGTAACACATCACCTTCTGTAGCGGTAATACAAGTTGTTTTATTTGCAGATCGGCCGGCGCATATAGAAGGTAGATATAAAAAATACTCAACGACATCATCAATTTATTCCAAGAAGGCTTTATCACATCACAGTGAACACATCGAGAGGTATGTGGATAATACTAAACTGGTTTTGTTTCGAATGTGCTTAAGCGATTTAACTGTATCTTAAACTTGTGTAGATCGTGGTGGTACGCTTGTTGCCAAAAGTGTCACAGCGAAGAGTCCGGAACTCCGTCGTGGGAGCCTCCGCACTGGCAAAAAATTTGCCCGTACCCGTTATGTCCTTCATACAGACACTTTGCTCAAAACGTTTCAGTATTATTAATTGGTGAGTAACTCTATGAATCTTATATAATGGTATTCACCTTATAATAAATAATAATTATTTCATTCTAATAAATGAACAAATGATAAATGGAGCATGTGCATAACTAGGTCTTTTAAATGAGCTGGAAAATGTTATCCTTATTAAGTTCTACGTTCCGATATATCAAATTACTTGCACTAAAAATTACAACCTTAATTCATGCTAAAATGTTTACTATAAATAGTTTTCTATTACAAATAATCTACTTGCTTAACATTGACATCATCGATGCGCAGTACTTTATGTAACTAATCGAATCAAAACCGTGACTATGTCACAAAAAATTTCCGATAATGGAACCACCAATTTGCTCTTTTTTAAATATCTATACAAAATACCTTATCACCAAAATGCCTCCATTTTTTGTTTTAAAATTAGAAGTATTTATAAAAGTTTTATTTCAACGTAATTGTTATGGTATTGCTTCGCCTATGAAACTCTATTTTCTTTTTGCGATAAAAGTGTTATAGACGAATATTAAAAAAAACTTTTATGAAATTGTACATAATATTTATATGAATAATTCTCGTAAAATTCACTAAGATGTTGTCCCCTTAAATCTTTCTCATTAAGTATTTAATTTTCTTATATTGGGTTCCTTGTGGTTCCTACTTCCTTTTACAATATTTTTCATTTGTGGTTCAATATTTTATGGAGTTTTTATTTCTTATGGGTAAAGGCGTTTCATGTCTGAAAAATATTAACCAACGTTTTCAGAATACAAAATTTAAGAATTTTTCGATTCCATTGTCATTCATAACTGTTGTGTTCACAAAATCTTGTCTATGCAGGAAATGTGTGGTCACTTTCATGAACAAGAATAACGGCATATTATATTTTTATTCTCTTAATTAATGTGATTAAACTCAGGGTCCTATCCTGTTCCATTCCAAATGTTTAAATAATGGAATAATGTTCGTATTTTTATTCTAAATCTTATCCTACTATATTGTAGGTAATACAAAAGTTATCTTTAGCAAATGGCTCTTTGACAAATTGGAATGGATTAGTAGGATTAGTATTATTATTCAGTTTTGTCATTAGGTACACTTATCCATTCTTGTTTTATTTCAGGTATTTTAGTTTGGGTGACAATATGGATAATATTAGGGGAAACAGCAGCACCCGGTGGGCAGCTGTTTACGCTCGCCGTGATGACTATAGCGGCGTACTTCGGCGGATGGCTTATGGTGAAACTTACCACACTGCCGGCGCTAATCGGGATGTTAATTGTGGGAATAATCCTAAAAAACATTGGTTTTGTTAATTTCAATTCCGATTACCAACACGTGTGCTCTTATATAAGGTGAGCGCAAAACGAATTTGAAATTATAACTTGTGTTTGCATGCAATACTTATCTGAGAATATTATAATCTAACCCATACGATATTTTCTATTTCAGAAAAATAGCTTTAACGATTATTTTAACTAGGGCAGGATTAGACCTAGACCCAGTTGCAATGAAAAAGTATTTCTTTACTGTTATAAAACTAGCTCTAGTGCCATGGACATTTGAATGTTGTCTATGTGCTGTTATGGCCAACCTTTTGCTCGGATTACCGTGGGATTGGGGTAAGTTTGGAATTATGTCAAAATAGGGCTAAATTATTAATAAAATTAAAACAAATTATAATTTAATATTTTCTCTTTATAGCATTTCTACTTGGCTCAATAATAGCAGCTGTGTCACCAGCTGTAATCGTGCCTTGTCTATTCCGCCTTAGAGGTAAAGGGTATGGAGTGTCCAAAGGGATCCCCACACTTGTGTTGGCTGTATCCGGCGTAGACGATGCTGCCAGTGTTGCCGTATTTGGAATTGTATCATCTATTATGTTTTCAAGTTCATCAATAACCATGAATATAATACAGGTAAAAAAACGAACTCATAAAATTTAATGTTAACTTTATAGCGCTTAGAAAATTTATAATTCAAATACACGATTTAACATGTCCACTGTGCAGTGTGCACCGGATGTCCATAAGTTATTCACACGTATAAGGTTTAGTTGGATAAAATTTTCCAATAAATTTATAATGTGACCATGATCACGACCGCGACGGTGAACTTGAAAGCGTCTAAGGCATGGTCAAATACTGTGAACTAGATTTTATGCTATAATTTGCTTTTATACAGCAATTATAAAAATTGATATGAGCTATAATTATATCATAATAATTTATACATGAGTAATCACATTCAGCTCGTCGACTTTGTTTATAAGAAGATATAAACAACGTCAATATACTTATTCACTTGCAGACTCATGAAGATTAAGTAATTGAATTTCCAATTAATTCAATTAATTAATATTTAAATTAAATATAAGTCTTTTCAAGACCCCTTCGTATAAGTTGACAAAAGTTTATTACGGTTTTAATTTATATTTTTACGTATGAAACAAATAATATACTTCAAAACTCTTTAGATAAAAATTATATAAATTTGTTTTCATATTATATTTCGAAAAATTAACTTTTTTAAACTTTTAGTCGAGAGAATAAACAAATTTATGCTATTTTATGATGGTGTCTACTAAAGGGAACATTACAATTTACAGGGTCCGCTCAGTGTTATTGGTGGAATAGCTTTTGGTGTATTTTGTGGCTACCTCGTGAAGTATTTCCCGGAACGAAATGATGCCTTTTTAGTACCTCTAAGAGTACTCCTTTTGCTTACTGGTGGTCTAATGTCCGTCTTGGGGTCAGAAGAAATCGGCTGGGGAGGCGGTGGTACGTAAAATTATTTTAATAATTGATAAATATATTTCCACTGCTTTTTTGAATTCAATATTTATAATATACACGTGATATTTCGTCACACAGAAGTATTGAAATCAGTTTCCTCTTTGCTTACTAAGTAGTCGTAAAAATTGTTTGGACTCAATACATACGAGTGCGCTGATTGTTTTCCACGCTAAGCAGATTGGCTTTCACTCAAACAATACCTTGTTATAAGAATAGTAACAGAGCTGCAATAAAACAGAGAGAAAACAAACGAAATAAAATAATCACATTATATATTATATTGAATGAATAAACAATGTTACTGAAATTTACTTAAATTATTTATTACGTAGAATTAATAAATAAGTAGTACGCGTGAAAAAGCTAATTTGACGATGTTTGTTTTCAGGTCCTTTGGCTGTGATAGCGTTTGCCTATGTTGCTGGTAAAAATTGGGTAGAACAGGGCTGGGAACTAGAAGATAATCCTGTTGCTACCGCGTTTGAAATCTTCTGGATGTTCTTCGAACCTATGTTGTTTTCTGTGACTGGTGCACAGATTGTGGTAAGAGCATAAATTATATAAGATGTTAGGTACACATTAAAGGTGCATTTTAAATGAAATTTATTTCAAAGTACACAATTTTTTTATCCCTCCCATTTCCATGGTTCTATATCAGACGATATATTATAACAAAGAGGTTATAAATTTAATTATACATTCTTAAAGACAAATTAATCAAGAGATATCTAATTTAACCTATTCTATTTTTTTTTTTCATTTCTTGTGCAAAACATACCTCTTCCCACATTGAACTTTTCATTTGTTTTTCAGATTTCCGAATTGCCGCCACACCTCGTTATGGTGGGATGCGGAATTCTCATGACTTGTGTAGTTCTAAGAGCTATTGTCACTAGCGTCAGTGCGGTCAGGAGCAACCTCAACATGAAGGAGAAAATATTTGTCGGTTTGGCTTGGATGGCGAAGGCTACAGTTCAGGTAAGGATTATCATTTTTCTATAACTCATAAAGAATTAAATAAGTTGTATCAAATTGTTGTATGTATATGTGAAAATATAAAAAATAGGTTTATAATCAATTATATAAAAAGTTACAAAAACATTAAATAATGATAACGTTTGTGTACGTTATATTTTTGTGGTTGACTTAATTTTAAATCAAATGTAATATTTCCATATTCATATAGGAATTAAAATGTTGTTTATTATATTCCAGGCTGCTCTAGCGCCTGTGGCCTTAGATGAAGTCCGAAAAATGGCAGGAGAAGACGGACCTTCAGCAGAACTAATTAATTACGCTGAAACAGTAATCACGGTTTGCATCATGTCAATTGTGATAACGGCCCCACTCGGAGCTATTGTCATTACGATAACGGGACCAAGGCTCCTATCTAAAACCACGAAGCCACCAGTTTTGGAAGGTAAGAAATATTTTCATAAAAATATGTTACTCAAATCAATATATACAAAAATGGCAAAAAAGCATGAGGATACCAAAATAAAACATAGTTTTGTTGTTATGATACATTTATTTCAAATAGGTTCATAAGTTTATCTAGTGTGAATAGGAAAAAGGAAAACTGTGACGGAAGATTTTTTCTTGGATCATAGTATGAGGATATTATGCCTTGCATATTGATTAGCTGGGCCCGAACCAGTAGCAGTGTAAGATGGATACTGGTTATTATTATAAGAAGAAGGGTTTAGATACTGATTGTGATTATAATTGTTATTGTTAGTGTTATTTTGGGGCGGATGATAACCATTTAACACCAGACCTTCGATTGGATTATAATTCAGATTGGATGATTGAGGATACATGTTATTTCCATTTTGTTGTCCCGATGGAAAGTTTTGATTATTGTTATAATTATATCCCTGTGGTGGGTTAGGATAGGTAGGTTGAACATTTTGATTATTTTGGTTTGGGGGAATATTATTTATGCCATGCTGATTCGAAGTATTAGAAACGTTGTTTAATCGATACGTGGAGTTGGTAAATACATTGTTCCTATTTGTATTCGGTTGAACTCCATTGAAATTTGATAATCCTTGATATGAATTATTACGCTGATTATTAAATGGATAACTTCTATAAGTAGTATTTTGTGCTGGTCTTATAGAATTATAATTATTATTGAACTGTGTACTCGGAGTTACAGTAGCTAAGCTTGAATAGTTAGAACTTGGGTTATGTTGTGGTCTGTTTGTATTAAAATTATAACCAGAATTGAAAGTAGAATTAGTTGAATGGATATTTGAGTAAGGATTGTTCACTTTAACGGGACCACCAGGACCAGGAGCATGAGGATAGTTATTACTGTAATTATATGGTACCTGATTATTATTAGGAGGAATTTGATACGGTGGTCTCGAGCTGACTGGGTTATATCCCGGATATGCGGGAGTTGGATTCCATTGCTGACTGTGAGCATTATTATATGGCATATTATTTGACGATAAATTTGGATACAAGGGCTGGGACACACCATTTCTTGATGTATTATTAATGCCTAAATTATATGAGGGCTGCGAATAATTTTGTTGGGGATAAAACGAACTGCTGTAGCCATTATACGGTGATCTGGTGTTCGATGCGTTCGTCGAAATATATGGATTAGACGAATAAGCCGTGTTCATTTGCCTCTTTCTTCTTTTTAAGTTTTCGTCGCCCGTCTCGATTCCAACTGTCGTTTTCTTATCTTTAGGTACAATATTAAAACTTGCATCATTGGCTAAAATAGTTTTAACTAACAATGAGGGGTGCTCATTTTCGTTCTCCAGTCCATTATCCGTGAAACTCACTATACTTTTACTGTAAACATATTCTATACTCAGAAAAATGATTAAACAAATAGGAGTATAAAAATAATTCACTGATCTTAATGGTCGCATTTTGAAGACTGACTGTTTTTGTAGTGCGATAGTAGAAGGAATTCTTATCAAATACTCTTTGACCTTCAAGTATCTGGAAATATAATGAGAATGTATTAATTATTAATATATTAACTTTGTTATTTTACCATACCTATAAATGTTACCAGTTATCAGAAAGGCACAGTCTATAAAAAAAATGTCTAATTTCGAATATTTTATTTTTCGGAAACTGTTGTCTCATTGTTACATTCCAGTAGATATATAATTTAGTTCTATTTTTCACTTTAACAGCTAGACTAGATATCTACATAAAAGTATATACAAGACAGTACGAACTACTACTCATTTAAAATACCCGTTTGTAAATAAGCCAATATTCCAAATAGATCCCACTACTCATTTTCCGAAGCTGATCAAACAAAAATATTTTGCTTTTAAACTTCTTTGAACATCAATTTAAATAAATATTTGTTTACAGGCTGGCGGCGCTCACACAGGCCATCTATTCGCGATATATCGATCATCGATGAGGAGGAGATAGCGGAACGAGACGCTGAATTGAGTGCAGAAATACATAATTCACCTCCCAGTAGTCCAGACCCCACGACCAAGGCTCCCAACGCCTACAGCACGCCGAACCCCATTACTGTTCAACCCAACCACCGAACGTAATTCTAACATTCCGTGATATCCTTTTACCGTCCACCACTATGTAACATTTTAAAAAGCGCTTGGCATGTTCTTGAAATAATGCCCTGGTCGAGATTTTATTATATTTGCACAAGTAGTCTTAAGTATGTGTAAGATATTTTATTAACCAGACAATAAATCGAAGAAATCTTAAAGATTACACGTCCAACGAATGAAATTTAAACAATATATTCTTATAGTAATTATACAAAGGTAAATATTACATTGAAATGTTATACTAGAAGAAATAACTATTGTTTCATGTATTTTACATTACACATAATATTATATTCAATTATGTTATACTTACGGTTAATAAAATTTAATTTTTCGCAATATACAATATTAAACATTGTGATAAAATTTACTATAAGTGAATGGAAATATCGCTTTGAAAAACTGTTATAAATATTTGTTCGCCTACAAGTTTAAGATTAAGTAGCAGGAGGGAGGTTCTTGTTTAATAAATTATTTATACTTTTGTAGATATATTTAGTGCCTAGTTTAAAATCAGTATTTAATGACCATTTACTCTTAAGTGAAACATACATTGTGTTATATTTAAACTTAAACTTACTTTGTTATTAATTATTGTTTAATATCTACTTAATTTTAAATTCCGCTCTTAAATTTATTTTCACGAAAGTATTATATGTGGCGAAGGAAATTAATAATATGTTTTTTTCCTATCTACATAAAAATACTTCCTGTATGTTTTCTATGTATAACTATAATGTACCTACAATTTCAAAATTAATATTTAATATCACGGGATGTGATTTTCAATATGTGACTTAATGAATTATGAAATATTATTATTTTAGCTATATTCTTTTAATGATGAAAAAAATATAAAAGATTGAAACCTAAACTATTTTGGTTGTTTTATTTATGTACATATTAGGATATAAATTAACAATAAAACTGTAATAAATATTTTCATGGCATGCTATTGGAACAGAGTGAGTATTATATTTAAAAGACCGTGGTCTTTCCAAGACTTTTTTACTACTTTTTCATACATATATTCAAGAATATACTAACATTCGTTCACGGAACATTGACACGCACAATCAGCTTGCGATTTTCTCCACGTATATAACTTTAAAATTTATTGTATTCAGTTAATCCTCAATAAATAATAAAATTGGGCAAGTGGGAGTCGGACTCTCGCACCGAGGGCTCCGAAGTCCGAATAAATGACCGAATTTACAGATGCTTACAGATAAATCTATAGATAATCTTATCCAAGATAAAACCAGTAATAATTCAATACAGAGAAAAGTAGAAGGAAAATAATAAGATTACGAAGTCAATGGTTCACTAGTCTCGGATCGCAGAAAAAGAGTCCAAGCACGGGTTCGAGAAGGGCCACCGGCCACGGCCGCGGCAGTGGCAACAAATGAAGGAGTGCGCCAAAGTTCTCAACTCTGATAATGGGAACTCCGTAAATGTCTTTCATAACATTTTTCATTCTAACAATCACTCTTCCTACTTTATTACTTATAGTCATCATTCCGAATGCTTCAACACAAAATATTTAAAAACACAGCACAGGTGTTAAATATTTTTCCGTAGTGATATGATATTTTTCGTAACCCAGAGTGTTATGAACATCGTTGGTAGAATATACTATAATTTTTACATTTGAACGCAAAGTTTAGGAAGTAAAATTTCAGGAAGAGTCATTGAGATAAAAGCTGTAGTCGAGCTACTATAGTACCCAAATATGGGCTAATGGCGATGATGATGAATTTTTCGAAATTATCTCCAGCTTTGATTGAAAAGCAAACAGTTACAAAAACCTAAGATCTACTCACTAAAGAGTTACGTTAGATTGCTGGAAATAGAGGAAACATTCATATTATAAATATATGAATCATGCAATAATTTTATCTCTACTTTGATAGGCAACATAATATTAATTAAGAGGTCCTAAATATAGAAGTTGTCTTAAGAAATTATAAAAGTCATATTTTGTCGGTTTCAAACAGACTCACAATGACAGTAAATATCAACCCACCAAATGGTTCGTTACGGGTTCGTTTAATTGATCTCTCTTCGTATTGCCATGTTTTTACGAGTAGTAATATAAGCATTATGCCCTCAATCTTCACCCATCATATTTTATATAAATTATTCTTTAAGAATATTACCAATGTTTACGTAATCCACTTTAAACAGACGGGAACTCGGCCCATATTGTAAACACATGCAATGTAAACAATTCTTGAATATTTGATTGTAGCAAAACTGATTACAATAATGAAACATAAAATAGATAATGCAAATATATACGTAATAAAAAAACGAAAAAATTCCATTGACAATATATTTATTTTAATGTTTATATCATAATATTATTACACTTCATAATGTATTTAGAAAATTACATATCATACACCGTAAATACTCTTCAATAATGGTGATTGGTTATACATTTGTTCCTGATATTTTGGATAGTTTAAATACTTAGGGAAAATAAAAAAAAAATAACTAGTAGGGTAATTGCGCTGGTTTGCCGTCCAGTTTCAGTTTTCGTCCATTTGACTGACCTGCTACAATCACGTGCGTAAAACTTGAATACAAACCTACCTTCCCGCGCAAGTTTGCACTTTTTACGGTCCATAATGTTTAAGCAACAGTAGGTACTATCAACATGAAAATTTGATTTGACAAGAAGAGAGTTCAAAAAATTAACGTAAAAGTGGCCGCTTCGCATCCGTGCCTTGCAGATGTCATCGCGCGAGAGAAAAATTTGCCGGCGAGAAAAGTTCATGGTAAGTTAAATCACTGTTTTAGCTAGTTTACGTAATGTTTTTGGTACGTATGTTTATTTATAAGCTTAATAAACGCAATTATAAGTGTTTATCATACTTTTTTTATAATACTCTTCGAAAAATTAAGTGGACGGATACTAGGTTACCAAATTCTCAAAATATTTGGTTTTCGTCCAAGTGGACGGAAACTCAAATAGCTACGTGAATATTTGTTAGGGTCATTTTACTTTATCGGACCTTTAAAATACTGAATAGTTTCTCCCGAAGTGATCTTTATTGCTATTAGTTTAGATTTTTTGGTTTCCGTCCACTGCTTTGTCAGTGCTGCCAAAATAAAAAAATATTTAAAGAAGTGGACGAAAACTAAATTTAGCTTTAAATGTTTTAGTTTTCGTCCATGAATAAGTATTGGAGTGGACAAAAATTAAAAATAGCTATTCTTTTGCATTACTTTTCGTCTTTTTTTACGTATTTAAAAGTTTTCTATTCAGTCTCTTCCTTATAAATAATTGGTGAGGGCCAGAGTGTTGTAGGTACCTAATATTGTCATTCATTCAGTCATGTATCATTCTCCTTATGTGAAGTAGAGTCAATTATTCGTAGCATAAATGGGGGTAGGTCAGACATAATACACTGTATTTTTCTTGATTATCATTCACTTGAGTATCATCTTTTATTCTAGGTCTGTTTTGCCAATGCAGTATTTTTTTATTCTACTTACTCAACGTATCCTAAGAAAGATCTTATTGTTTTTAGATGGCCTCGAAGGAGTCTAAGAAATCTAGAAAAAAAAAATGTTGTGTGGTTTTATGAAACCACGGTAAAAGTGAAACTGTTCGAACGGTTCCGAACACTGCTTTGTGTAGCGCATGTCGCGTGTCGGTCGGCTGCCGAGTAGGTATACCTACTCGGCAGCCGCGATACACGCGACATGCGCTACACAGACCAAAAAAGTTTGAGACGATGTAATAAAAGTTTCACTTTAAAAAACGCTACGTACACTGAAGAATCTTTAATAAAGGCTTTAACGGCAATTCGGAAAAATAAGGCATCAGTAAGACAAGTCTGTAGAGATTATGGGATTCCTAAATCTATGGTCCTCGATAGAATACACGGCAAAACAACTGATATTTTAAAGAAACGTGGGCCAGATCTCGCGATTATTAATGCCAAATAATAATCAGTAAGGCATAGTTTATTTTAGTAGCTAAAACTTATTATTATGGCTGTTTAATATAGTACGTTTCATTTGATAAACAAAGTATTAGAATGAAAATTTTTGTTGTTAGAATGAATATTTCTGTTTTTTGATGTTATTTCTTAGTCCTGTAATTATTACTTTATTCATTTACATTGTAAGGAACGCATTCCTTTCTTTATTACGAATGATTATACAGTCATCACTAACGCATATAAGGACTGCCAAGTGCTACATAGATCTCAGTGTTGACTAGTTACCTATATTGATTATTATTAGTAAAACTAAACCTGTAAGGTAGTGAGAAATTGTGATGTTGATTAAATAAAAGTATATATTTACCTGTAATTGGTTTTTAACTTAATAGTTGACCTACCCTCCTTTTTCTACACAGTGGTCGAAAACTAGCTTACACTAGGACGAAAACCAGTTTTTTTGGACGAAAACTAGCATATACCCTACTTTTGCAGAAAATAATTTAAATTAAAAGATACGTCAA
The DNA here is from genome assembly GCA_907164665.1 of Colias nastes. NCBI lineage: Eukaryota > Metazoa > Arthropoda > Insecta > Lepidoptera > Pieridae > Colias > Colias nastes. The sequence continues at coordinate 39,183 of CAJQZM010041590.1, read as the reverse complement.
AATGATTTATTTTCACTTAATATTATCTTAATGAAGACTATATAAGGACTAAAAAAAATATTATATGTTTAAGGAAGGGTGCTCCAAAATATTTATTTCGCATCACAAAGTTGGCAACTCCTATAATTGGACGAAAACCAGCGCAATGACCCTATCTTGCTTATCTGTTGTGCTTATCCTGATAATGTGCAAAAACCAAGAACTGTTATCCGTATTCATACAAATTGTATGCCGCGTTGAATAGATACAGTACCGTACATAATATTTATCTACAATCACAGTCAAATATCCTAATAGATAACAAACAAGCTCCAAATTAAGCTGCACTACAAAAACTTTGCTTTAAAAAATAAAAGTTTACCCAAAAAGTAGTAGGTAAATACAACAGGCAAATTTTATCTACACATTTTTTTTTGCGAAATTTGTTAATTCGTCATCTGCATGTTTTTATAACATTGTCTGACTATAATGGAAATATTGTGCAAATCTTTAAATTTGCAACTTGTTAAGTTCTTTTCATAACCTACTTCTAGGGTTTTATAGCAAAAGAACACTTCTAAAACTATAGGTACTCTTATGTAACTTAACTCTAGGTACAGGTAAATTAGCTTGGAGAAATTTTTGCGTTTGTAGTAGTGTAGACCGGGAGATATTGACACAAAATTTCGAGTCATTTGTAACAGGATGGCGGTTCTACAGGGGTCTTAGTACGCAATGACAAAAAGAAAAACGATGGTGTGAACGCTGGTACCGGCGGCTTAGTCGCGTGGGCGTTAGTCGAACTCGTCGGAAAAATAGCGAAGTCAAACAATTTGTAACACAAAAATTTTAGAATTTACCGATAGCCCATAAAAAAGAAGTAGGCGATAGTGTCATGCCATACTTTTCCGGTGTGACTTACAGCCCGCCATACCGACGCGAATGTGTTGATTTAAAAAAAACAATTCAACCATTTGTAGGCTAACTTTTGCACAGGTAACCATCGTCGTGCAGCCATTTACGAAAATCTCCATGCAATACTTTTCGGTCGATTTCAAATGGTCGCCATACCGCCGAAAATCTGCAAATTTTTTTTTTTCGCCGAACCATTTGTACCACCCTAAATTTTTTTTTTCAACAACTCCTGAATGATTATAAATAGAAGTGTGATAATGCCATACCTGTGGGAGGTGGCGAATGTGTATAAGATTTTTTTTTATTGTAAGATTTTATTCGTATTTTGAACGATTAGTAACAGTATGGCACTAATTTTTCCTGTAAGTTTGAGGTTCAACGAATATAAATACAAAATTTCAAAGATCTAGGTGGTGGAAATCTTCACTTATATAAATTAATACTAAATTAATTTTTCAAGTATGGCAGCACTTTTTCCCCCTACTAGAAGTATGGTAAATATAATAATGGTCACATTTTATCAAATACTCTCCAAAAATCCAAATGCAATACTGGTACAAAAAGTTTGGCGAAAAAAAAAATTTTTGCAGATTTTCGGCGGTATGGCGACCATTTGGAATCGTCCGAAAAGTATGGCATGGCGATTTTCGTAAATGGCTGCACGACGATGGTTACCTGTGCAAAAGTTAGCCTGGTACAAATGGTTGAATTGTTTTTTTTTAAATCAACACATTCGCGTCGGTATGGCGGGCTGTAAGTCACACCGGAAAAGTATGGCATGACACTACCGCCTACTTCTTTTTTATGGGCTGTCGGTAAATTCTAAAATTTTTGTGTTACAAATCGTTTGACTTTCGCTATTTTTCCGACGAGTTCGACTAACGCCCACGCGACTAAGCCGCCGGTACCAGTGTTCACACCATCGTTTTTCTTTTTGTCATTGCGTACTAAGACCCCTGTAGAACCGCCATCCTGTTACAAATGACTCGAAATTTTGTGTCAATATCTCCCGGTCTATACGTAATAATTATAATTTTTGAATTTTATGTTCTAACGATACCAAACGTCTGCACGTGGCACCTGCGGACAGCGTAAACTGGTTTATTCTGGTTTTGTGCGTGTTTCCACTTTCCACTATCAAGTGACGATTTATTTATTTGTTTTGTTTCGTAATTATTATGGTCAAATATTAATTATGAAACAAATTATTATGGACACGATATTTTATTGTTTCACGGTAGTCGCCTTGTCGTTTGCTCAAGGACGTGAAATTGAATGATATATTTTTTTTATAAAGTCAAAACCATTTTCTTTCAAATAAAAACTTGTTTTTATTGAAAACAAAAGTGTTGCTAGGAATAAGTATAAAATTAAATAGTAATGTTAGGATATCGAAACATTTTTGTATAGGCCAGAACGATATAGTGGAAACGCGCTCTAAGATCTGAGTAATATACACACCACTACATATGCAAAAATTTCTCCAAGCTAATTTACCTGTATGTGTCATTTTTTATATATTTGACTTAAAATAAGTACGTATAAACGTTTAATATTTAGTTGATAGTATATTAAACAAAATCATTTCACGAATCTAAGGAGCGACAAAATAGAAACTACACATAACAACATATTCAAATCAAAGTACATAAAACTTACTTAATCCATCAAAAAATACAGTAAATTATTGATATCATACACACGATGACGCAGTAAAATTATATCAATTACAAACATCTAACATACGTGAAACTACATAACTAAAAATGACTAGAGCCATAACCTAAATTGTATGGAACAACGCTTTATCCACAGTAAAATTTATTATTAATTACATATGTTACTTGATCCGATTGAGATTAATACAAATCGGATTTTTCTATATTTAAAGAGTCATTAGCCCATTATGCACTTTTTTGTACACTTTTGTCTCGCTGAGTCATTGCCAGAACAAATGATAACATTATTCAAATATATATCAATAGTATCGGTGATTTTATGACATCTATAAATAACTAATAGGATTTTGTATAAACATATTTTATATGAAAGCTACATTTTAAATGAAAAAAGAAGCTCAAACTCGCTCTTTACAAAGTATAAAGTAAAAAAGCAAAAATCAAAACACGGAATTAATAATTGTCGCTGCACATTAATACATCAACTTTTATTGTAGGTATATTTTATACTTAGACAATGTTACTGGAGTTTTCAATAAGTTCACAGCAATGAATTGGGCATCATGGAGTTTATTTCCGATCTGTTCATTAATTAACGAAACATAAATTGCAATTTCCATATGAATTAGAATACCTGCTATATTTATAATAATTTCTATATTTGATGCAGATGCAGATTCATTTCAGAACCACAAGTATTATTCTAATCGGAGACTAACAAGTATTTGATTTTTATTTTTATGTGTCTGAAATCTGAATAACAAGCCTTTTATTTTTAAGCGAACAATCCTCTCCATTTATAGATGACAAATGTCGGTCATAAAAATCTTATATATTATGAAGAAGATTTTAACGGCCATAATGCTAATACAAATTTAATGAATGTGTTATATTATACTCAAGTATTTTTAGACATTTAAAACTTATTAATAAAAGATTTTAAACGTGATTTATAAATATTATTCATCATGGCAAGCTGTCCCTTTGACCACGCTCCCTATATGTGTCGAACACACAACGTCGGATTTGTGGTCGGATTAAATACCAAAAATATTAAAAGCTTTTAATTTCTGAATTTGAATGGACTTTAATAACGTCATGAAAACGGTGGTACAAAACTGACTAGTTTTTTGGTTGCATTTGAGTTTTTATAAGCAATTACAAAAACTAAGTAAACTGTAACAATAATACCTAATAGCTTAATATGATGCTATTTTAATTTTAATTATTACACATTCCTACATCTTATATTGTACATAAAATTTAATCGGTCCATAGCATAATATTTAATTTATTCTATTTAATACTCTGCGGAGCACTTATCCTAAGGTTAGCTCTTTCGTCGGAACTTATTGTTCTTGAGAGGAAGGTGGATGATGTTCGTCCCGAAGATGAAGTGGCATTTTTCTGAGCGTCCGGTTTCTCCAACCCTGTTCATATTAGTTCAAGTTAGTCAACATTCAATAAAACCAATCGATGCTATTATGAAAGTGAAATTAAATTTTATAAAAACTATTAATCACTCTGATATTTAGTATCTAGTATAATATGATTATTACGCACAAATGTACCTCTTATTTGTATAATGACAATCTATTGCGAAAGACCCTTTTCACACGGACGTAATTAGTAATTTGTTAAAATATAAATATATAAGCCATCAATCACACCGATAACGTTAGTATATAGATTAGGGCATTATCACAAAACATTGTTATGAAAAAGTTGTAACCAATTATTACTATCTTGAGTGCTTTAAGTGCTAATGTGCGTATAAAATTCGTTACAATTTGCGAAATGCGAAGAGGAAAAGATCTAAAAATAATAACATCAAAAGTCAGCAAATTAAAAACAAAGCTACGCCAAATGTAGCGTTAACAAAATGACTACGACAAATGTAGTGTTAAGGGTTAACTGAATTATACAACATCTAAAAACATCAACATGTACTTGTATTTATCGGAGTCCGTGAAAAACCTGTAAAAGATGAGGTAACACACTTTTATTGTGAAAATTCATTTTCTTTGCAAACCAGTTAAAAATACTTTTGGTTTAAAAATATCAGTTTTAATTTATTTTTGTATCAGCTTCAAGGACTAATGCACCGCTTGTTTTGTTTGTAGATAGAAGTCTAAATATTTACTTAGCACAAACAGTTTTTTTAAGAATTCCTTGCAATTACAAGGAAAATATAAAATCATGTACCACATAATTCTTAAATTAATAGCGTTTCAATTGGTAGCTCAATAATGAAAAAATAAAAAAAGCTCTTACCTAATCGTTTCCTTATGACGTAGTACAGCTTCGGTTTAACCACAAGTATTAAGAAAATAAACACTCCTTGCAATTGATTTATGAGATCTACGATGTTCCAGAGCCACTGGGGATCAGACACAATCGTGGAGAGCAACTCGGACACCCACCCCGCTCCCATTACAACCCACAGCTTTCCGGTCAAAATGTACCTAAAATTGTAACACATTTTTATTTCACTGGAACTTAGTGAAAGTCATTCTTTATATCTGTAATGATTTTAAGGAGGAAGTATTTAATTAACTTTTGACAATTGAATTGACCTCGAATGCAATAATTATTGCATGACCTCTGCAAGCCCATAACCTAATGTTCCCATAAAGCTACATAATGTAATGCATGGTTTATTTGAATAATGAATACCGAAACATCAATGTGATTGATTTTTCATTAAAGCCACCGAAGGAGTAGGAGTAGTACCCTACATAAGCAAATAAACGCCGTTTCCGAACCCGGAACTGGCATATGTATGAAGTACTACATTGTATACAAAAGTGCGTAGATGCTCCACATTCATGTCGCAAAACACATTTACACACCAATACTTTAAGTACGCTCTAGTAAACAAACGCCCCAATACGAGGAAAACTCAAATCGTTACATGTTTCACTCCCACGACTGATGGGTATATTTAAAGACTCGCTGATAAATCTCTACGAAAAATAATCGCTGTATATTATAGTATGCATGTGTACGTACTTAGCTCTGTCTATACGGAATCGTTTCTTTGCTCGTTCACCAACTGATCCCGCTTGTAGGCGATGAACTTCCGACTTCACTTTGGCGCAGTATCGAGCCGTCAGCATCCAGAGGATGAAGTTTGTACATGTCACAATGCCCATAGGTACGACGAAGAAGATATAGTGTGGCCAGTCCGTCTCCGTATTTTGAACTATAAGAATTAATCCAATTTTTCATTGAAATAGGTAATCAATACTAAAATAGTACAGCAGTAGCACCCACATAACAAACATAACATAATTTACACAAGTCTTCCTGAAAACCGGTAAGCTTTTCCGACCGGATGATTCACGATTCATTCAAAAAATTTAATCTCATACATTGAAGATTCCGCGAGGAATGATTTACAGAACAGTTTATTACTTTTACAGTTAGGGGGAGTCCGGGAGACTTGAACCGCTTTTTACTAAAAACTCTATAAAATCTGATCAGTGACCTTGAGAGCTTTAAGATCTACACCATATGGAAGCCTTATTATCTAGCTAAGATTTTATACTATTCTGAAAATAAAAATTGCAACCAGAAGATAGTAAACTAAGTTGTAATGAAAAATGAGTTTTGATTCAAGTCTCCGCAACCGGCGGGACACTTGCTCATCAGGTGCGGGACACTTGCCCATACCTTTTTAGAGAGGGGAAATGAAGCAAATAAAGCATATCTATTATCCATTAGTTATGTATTATTTAGACACATTCAACAATAACTAGATTATTCATAATCACCTTCTAAACAATTTAGTGAAAATAATTAACCAAATGTTTTCAGAACAACTCCTTAAGATAACATTCGCTTCTTTTTATTAATTAAATACTCGTTTTGAGGTATCTACTGCTATATAAATCTACAAAACTAATTTAAAGACATTCATTCTTACTATTAATTAAGAATAGCTATCAGTCTCAAAGATTGCATATGCAAAATCAACATAGGTTTAGTAATTCAATTTGTTACTCGTTACATTTTATTGCAATTGTGACGAATTAACTCTTCTACGTCATTTTTAGTGAAGCCGACACATACCTCATGGACGTACCTACAACAAGAAACACAAAGACGCATATCCAATATCTCATCAGTGATCAGACTGACAAACAAAGGAAAACCAAGACTCATCCCTATTTTCTTCCCAGTCTTCGTCATTAGAACTTTTTAATTAAAGATTTCTTCTTCTGATTCTGTTTCACTCTCAGACTTCTGATATCTTCTTTTCTTCAATATTTGCCTCTTGTATGTTCCTTTCAATTTAGAGGAATTTGGCGTAGTCGAATGCTAGTTGCATGTTGTTTTATGGTTGTTTAACCATACCAACCATAGTGCATTTTACTGCAGGTCAATAAGTAACGAACGAGCAATTTCTCTATATTTACATTGAAAATCTGGGAGCATTTGTATTGGCTCCCCTTGTCTTGCAAAGGCGTAAACTTTTGTTCACCTAACAGGTAATACCGTAAAGTGATTCTGTATATCCCATACGTGATTGCAATTTGACGAATAGATTTGCCACTCTTTATTTGTCTGACTGCGTAAATGGTTTCCTGCGACGACTACCTTCCTCAGGATTATTCTGAAATGGCATTTTCTTTCTGAAACAAAACAAAAGCTAACTTAAATAGTACCTATACAAACTGCAAAGGGAGAGTTGAACCACTGTTCAAGTCTCCCGACTGCAGACTGGTTCAACTCTCCCGCACCCGACTCAAGGCCATATCTTGATTTTTTCCAACAAATCCACTATCAACTGGAGAACAACACTGAACAATTGAACATACGACAAAATATGATAATCTAGTAATGCAATAACGTAGGTGTTTGATACATACCTTCATAAATGCGTGCATAGCAATTAAAACAACAAATCCAAAAAAATTCACTCCGCGACGATGAAACCACTTTTTCGGAACTCACGGTCGAACGCTTCTGTTATCACACAAAATTGTGAGTTGCTTGTGATTGGCGGGTTACGCGCGTTTATTTGTTTGCCACTTGGCGTAATTTGGCGCCTAATTTAAAAAGTTATTGAAAGTGGTTCAATTCTCCCACCTGGGCAAGTCTCCCGGTTTCCCCCTACTTTATTAATAGCCGACAAGTAAGCCGACAACTATATTTCAATTGTATTACCAATTTGCATTAACGATGGTATAATTTATTTGAATCAAAACCATTACGATACAATGATAACAAAGCTGAAAAAATATTAGATTAGATCAAAAATAATAAAGTAAATGTAATATTAATGTAATGAAAGCTATTCTTTCATGAGTTCTTGCTCAAAAGCTTTTCTATGAAATTTGTTGAGGTTTTATTGTTTTTTTTTTTTAATTTGAAGAAATTTTTATTCTTAATATACTAGCTAGATAGATGTAAAGGCGAATCATTATACCCTGCAAATGTATTGTTAGACATAGATATTACCTATGCAAGAAAAGTTAAGGTCTCAACTTTTCTTGCATAGGTACTTACCAGCGCCAAACCAACAGGCCCCATTCCCAATATTAGCGTCCAGATAGATCGACACAGGATATCTGTCCAGCAGAAACATGGTCAATGTAAGCAGAACTGTGATTCCCCATGCATATAACGAGTACCAGATAAATCGGCGACGCTCTGACGCTGATTTGCGCAACGGTTTCACTGTTCGGATACTCCTGCAACAAACAAACGTTATATTTACTTACGCCTACGTAGTTATCTTCATAAGCACATATTGCAAACAAATTTTGGAGCACTTATTTAATACAGCACTTATTTAGACATCAAATTATGTATTATCTAATAGCTTGTATTTACAATCCTAAGTAAGTTACAGCTCATATCCACTATATTTAATTTCAAAAAAGAACTGCCAGTCACACTTATAATTAATTTCACACCTATAATTGGTATTCTGCCGTTCATTAGAATAGTTAGTTAAAATATTGTAATATTGTATGATAAACTCGGTACCATTAATTAAAAAATAACAAATTCTCTGTATTTAAATTGAAATGTGTTACGTATAATACATATTATGTAGAGTCAAATACAATTTGCTTAAAGCTTGATCATCGAATACCCATATTATGTTTTGCTATAACGACTTCGCAGTGGGCGTACACTTCAATCTGATGTTACAAAGTTGAAATAATACAGTAGTACCTGATACGATAATGTGAAAATTTACCAGAAAATTCAGTTATAATTACATAACTTACTAGGAGTGTAAAAGCTCGATCGATTCGATCTAAAAGCTACTTCATTTTTTCAAAGTCAGTTGATAAATTGCAAATATCCTGTTATGTTTATAAATTAGCGATTATCTTAGAATTTGTTAGAGATTCTTGAAATCATAACATTGTGTTATTAATGAATCATAATATCTATTTTGACAGCGCGTATGTTGCTCGCCTCACGTAGACTGTTTAACGTTGGTTTTGTTCTTTTTAGTTGAAGCTATAACAACAATGAACAATATTTTTACCCAAAAATTTCTAGTCATTCGTATATACAGACTTGCTGAAAATAGCAATATTTAGGTAAATAATAACAAAGGAACAGTTCACCTGACATTTAACTGTAACACATTTACCTAAGAAAAGCTATAGATCATATAGAAATTCGTGTTCCTGGGTTTGTATCAAACGCGACCCCTTTATGCTGATGCTAATGGTGCAGCTGTTTCTAATTCTATAGACAATAAAGTATACAATTTGGATTTGCTGATTTACGATGTGTTCAGACGTAAATAAACTATATGCTCGTATATGAACACTCCGCGAATAGCTATATGCAACCACTTAATTAAAAAGTATCTAAGTAATTAAGTATAAAATTATTTACGCTATTATATTCACATGTTCTAGGTTATATTAGTTTAATTAAAATAAAGACCTAGGTGAATAAATTAATTAATACTGATAGGATCGAAATATATTGGCATGAGTCGGCTTGTCATGTATTTAATGCCACGCAGCGGGCGATTAAACGCTAATAAACTCTTACTTAGCTGGCTGCGGTCACACTGATTGAGTCACCGATAACAAAAGCCCTAATAATATGATAACAAATATATACTCATTTTGGATAAGTTTAGCTTTTAGTTAAACAATCGTTCATTCCGCTTGATTTAGGTACATTAGGTACATTTAGGTACATGTAATAAAATAGGTGAACTGAGGTGTTTTTATACTATAGTCGTTGGTTTGGATTTTGTTTGGGTGGATTAAGTTAGGTTCCTGTTTTTTATATTACCTAGTACCTAATTATTAATAATTGCCGGTCCTTATTAATAAAGCCCGGTTAATCAAGTTGTCCGTAACATATACATACATGGAATATAAAACTAAAATTAATCGTATCAATTTTATAGTGTGTAAATAAGTAATACAGGAATTATGATGCTATTACAGACTTTTTATATCCGGCTCGTCGACTTTTCGGCCTACACAAAGTACTATTAAGCTCCCCACAGACATTGAAGCTAGTTAATTACGGCCCCGCCTTTCATGACGCGTAATAAAAGAACATTTTGTGTCCTGTTAAATGTTATTAACATCAATCATGTATTGGGCTGTATTAAGTTATTAGCAGATCCGGTAACGATGGATAATTATTAATTATAGCTTCTGATTGTTTGTAGTAATAGACTTATCTTTTAGGGTTTTAAAACCTTTAAAAATTATCCACGAAAGTCTATATTTCCTCTTTTCCAAAATCCCTATTATAGTTAGTGAAATATAACACTTATCTTTTAGGATTTAAAAAGTCAAAACACAAATGCTTTACGGTCACTATGTCCACTGACCCAAATCTATTTTGAATAAGTACCCAATATCCTTACCGTCTGTATATTTTTCAATTACATAAGTAGTACTCTCTATTCATAAATAAAATAACGCTAATAAGCCAATACCTACGGCTTACATAATTAACATGTGTCATCCACACCCCTCACATGGAAAATAAATGTTTATTAAATGGAACTGATTAGTTGGCATTGCCTAATTCTATCATAATTATTTTTGGTCACACAAATTAAATTTTAAATAGGATCATTATCTTAGGATCGTTAATACAATTTTGATGACTTGAACACCACTTGTAAGTTAAAGTTAAACAATTTGGGATTAACCAAGGGATTGGATTAACTAATCATAAAATTGTTACCTATATTGATTTATTTTTCCGTTTGACATTATTCCTTCAAAATTAAGTTTGAATTGAAAATAATACCGAGCCTTATAGGTACTGAACGGTGTTTGATCTAAAAGTTTAACATTTTCTGTATTTGTGAAGAATCATATACATATAATTAGCAAAAGAAATGGAATGAAGAAAATAAGTAAATCGGATTTTCCGTTATCTCTAACATTATATTAAGATATTTTTTGTATTTAAATAGTAGTTGATGTTAATTTTTAGATTCAATAAATCATCTTTTATTGAATTTAAATCAGTAGGTACAAGAATTTTGATCTTACCCAAATGTCCACCAGATGTCGAAGCACATGACGTGAAGCCAAGCAAACGCTGCCACAAAGCCGAAGTAAATTCCATACCCTGAACAAACAATAAATACACTTTGACATACATCTTTTCTCATATTTTAACTCGCACTGATCGACACACGGTCAAACAATACACATTTGCTCTTAAATAATAATCTTTGTACCAAGTTAACATTGTTATCTTTTCCCATTTGCTCATAGCCATTTATATTCTTAAATAAATAAATATCCGTTTTAATATGTTGATATATTTAAGCACATGCAAATCTTGAGGTATTACTCATATACCAAATACGTTTTTTCGAACATGTTTTTCCTATTTAATTTATTTACTGATAGTTATAGCATGTACACGTTACATGACGCAAGAGGATCAATTCTTCTTCTTCCTCATTTAAAATATTTCGAAGCGTAAATATTTGCTACGTATTCAAATTGTCTGGGAACGCTATTTAAAGATAAATTACTCATTAATTTTGAGCTTATTACAATTTATAACAGTTGAGATGAAATCTCTAAAATTCATAACTAAAGAAAATCCTGGTCCTTATTTATCGACTTGTCTTTATCAGATTACAGTTCTTAATACTTCTCTTCAATCTTCATGAACCAACAACAAATAGTTTCAATACTTAAGTATACAAAATAACAGGATACAAATTATAATCCTTCTATTTAACCTATAAAATGGTAAAAAAAAGCATTTTCGGGAATGTTAAAAGTATACTCACCAAGGAAAGTGCAAAGGTGGAAGTTCGCAACCGCGCTGTGTTGTACCCGAGCGAGGCAAGAGAACGCTAACAGCATCATGCTAACATGGCAGATCAGGTTTCGGCCATTGAGGTTCCTCAGCTCGGGCAAAGCACAGTACACTATGAGAGTCAGCCCCAGGCACACGCTCGATATCGTAATAATCTGCACAATACAATCATATTCTATTGTATAAATTTAATACATGGTGTACCTATTTGAATAACCACTAACCGCGCCGGTGTGTCGCCTTATTTTAGTAGAATAGATTTCTAAATTAGTTACCATATATTAGAAGCAAAAGTTTTTATGATGTCATAAAATAAGAATAAAATAAAATGATAACACTTATCACACGATTAAGTGTATTGAACAATGCAAAACAAATAGTCTGAGCGTGAAAGTATTATGTTTATTTTTAGACTAATCTTCTGTAAAACCAACTATTTATCATAAATGACTTATCGGATTAAGAACATCACGGACAGTCTTCTTCTCTGATAATTTCAGACATTTTCGTTTCCAAACACGCTATCTTACGAACGCTGAATCTTACTGAAAAGACTTGGATCTTCGTTTAGGAACGTAGTGACGTTAAGAGACGATGTTGCAAATGTTTTTATTATCCCTATCCTATATTCACTGATGTCGGATGAAGGAAACATTGGGTTCTGCTGACTTATTGAAAAGCTCTTGGCATAAAAGCCTTGAGCATAAATTCAGGTCATACGGCTATGTACCTTAACTTGGACTAATATAAAGTGCACTTATATTTTGTCATCTATTTAATGTAATGCTATCACAAGCTACAGCCTTCAGCAATATGGTTTCCATTCATCAATTCACTCAATTTTGATATCACCAAATATAATGTAGGTACCTACCTGTTATAGAAGAATGACTGATTCTAAATTGAATTGTAATATTTTTTTTATTGTAACCGAATTGTAACGGCAGTAATGGCCAGACTAAATATATTGTAATATTTATTGACACAAGAACATAGATTATTATCTGTGTATATCACTGACGTCAACAATAAATTGGTGAATATAAACCTGTGATATAAACAGATTTGCAGTATTATTTACCAAATGTATGCATTTACTGCAAACCTATTCCTAAGTATATTTTGTATAAAATATAAATACTTAGATATCATTATTTTATACTCAATCATTATTTTCATTGAGTACCTAATAAAATACCCGATACCGAGTCATCTTTTCTACGATAACAAAACTACTTATGACACATAATTATTCGATCCAAAAACTTTAGAGGAATTAAATAGACGTTGTAATACAGATGTTATCGATGATCATATTTTTTTTAATTTATTTGCATTCCGAATCTAACGAACCTCTCTCAAGATTGGTAGTAAGATTACATACAACAGACCTATCGAATGATACATAGGTAGTAGATAGTACAGATATTACCCTTCGTCTGACCCATCGCAATAAGAAGATGAACTAATGAAATGTATTATTATTATTTGCACAAGATGTTAGGGGAAAAACCAATTACCTAATCAAATTCGTTTTTATGGCATCATATTCACACTTATCCGATTTGTTTGTAATCACTTTTGTATGTAAATAAAAGATAAAAAAATCTTACCACAGAGGAAATGCGGTAATCTTTTCTTTGGCTTTGGTCAGGCGCTGGTTGAAAACAAAGAACGGCAGTGATGGTGACGTCATTTGTCGGGCAATCCCGACGATCGAACATTTCAAGGCAATAAGTATTTGTTAGAATCCATCCAGATTCCAGGTGCGCGTCCGGCCGGAGTCGATGTTGATCTTGAGGTATAGACGTGTCCAGACCGAACCTTCCAGTAGGGCAAGTCAGGCCAATGCGGATACCCATGACATCTAAATCGTACATTAACAGTTGATACAAACTTTCATATAGAAGCATGCATTGTATTATTATCTTATCTATGCAAGTAGCCCACCTGAGTAACTATAAATTTACTCTTAGAGATCTATTTTCAAAACTCGAAAATATTAAATACCTATAAAGTTAATATAAAATTGTCATCATTAAAGTACTCAGAGTGTTTATTTCATATGCACCATAACACTTGCAGTTAGCTGATCCGGCAATCATTTTTCTGCCGTACACTTATCACTTAGGGATATAATAAACTGTTAAACATATCATATTTCATAAAAATCGGTCAAGTCATTTCCGAGGAGTGTCCTCATTTTCTTGATATAAAATCTTGTATCGTTATGTAATATGTTAAGATATACCTAAATACTAATAAAAATACAAATGATATAGTTAAATCCGTAGAGACGTTGTTTGTCCGCTGTGGACTCCTAAACAAATGAGTCGATTTTAATAAAATTTAACACATTGTGCACAATTTTATCCAACTTGAAAGATGGGGTAGTCTCTGGGGTTATCTCAATTGCGATATATTTATAATAGATAGGTAAGGCGAAAACGGGACGAGCTGCTAGAAGGGTTATATTGTTGTGTCTGTATATGAACATTGTACCTATTCAAAAATAATATGTTTTTATTCAACAAATTAAGTAAACACATAACCTAGTGTACATTTATCTAAATTTCATTTAATATCAAGCGGAAGTATGTTATTATAATATCATAAATTTTAAATACATATACCATAAATAATGAATAAACGCATCAGGCCAGTGATAAAAACAACGGATAAAACACTTGTCGTTTTTAGATAGGAATTGACGGATTAATATTTTATATATATTCTATACTTTTAGTGAAATTTCTCAGTTTAAATATGTAGAAGAATAGTATTTCTTATAAAGACATTAGTAAGTAGGTACGTATATAATTATAAATCTCCTAAATGAAACACAGATACATATAAAAATGTGATCAAAACTGGTTTAAATTTTGAATGTAGTGATATTTGAAACACGGGAAATACCCATATGGAAAAGCAGCACAATATTTAGATTGTTGATCAAATTCATGTGAATGCAATATTACGCAAATCTTTATTCATACATTCAAAAGCATAGAAACTCATCGCACCGAACATATGTAGGAAAAAACACGTAAATACCTATATCGGAAATAATTGTAATTAGTTTAGATGGGTGTTATAAGTTTTCTGCGTTCCAGGACATTTGAAAAGAAGATATTAACCTGAACGGGATTTGAAAAATCTAAATCATAATCCTTAACATGGTGATCTTAATTTTGTTTTGCGAAAAATATTTCACTTTCTACTTAATTGTGTTATTATAAAATATATGATCAAATAAAAAGTAAGCTACTTACCAAATAAATCATGATAATTACTTCGTAGAGGATCCGTGTAAGTAGAAATATTAAATAGGGTAGTATCATCCTGATCTGGAACACATTCGCTTATGAAACTTCCACATCTGAGAACTCTGAAATGATGTCCTTGTGGACAGCATTTTCTTAAACAATAAGCTCCAAAGCCTTTACAATCTTGAGAGCACGTTTGAGCTACCAACCCCTTGCCATTATATTGTCGATCCACGCACCATTCTCCTGACAAGAATGTTCTTTCTTCTTTGTCACTCTTATTAACTACTAATAGGCTACTATTCATAACGGTCATTGAAAAGAAGTTTTCTCTTAGCTCCAAAGCATATTCATCGAATTTGCAACGTAATCCATATTCTACTTCATAAATATAATTCGCTTCACTTATATTTAAATCTTTAAAAAGCGAGTCGTCCTCATAATTTTCGAAACTCTCCCTACAAACGTGATATTCTGTATCGAACTGTTGTCCAATAGGGCAGCACTTTCTCAGTTGATTCAGTTTTAATGTAGATCGAGTAATATTAGCATCTTCGCTTTTATTACAACTTAATTCTATTGTCTTAGGAATGTTTTCTACAAAACTACCATTTACTATCTCAATAACAAGTCTATCATAACATGTATTCTCTGAGGAATAAAGCTCTGTTTCTGGATTACTTATTGTCCTAGCTGCAAAACTTTCGCAATCACTAGGCATACCATACTGCACATCGACACCTTTATTCATGAAAAGCGGAGAAATAGAGACGTTATATTTTTCTTTTGCGTAGCCCAGTTCCACACACTCATAATATTCGAGCATTGTTAAATTATGCTCCGTAATTTTTTTAAGAATTTGATTTCTGTCACAACATTTTCGGAAATGATCACTGTTATCACTATCGCTATTTATCCAAACTGCTGCACTGATATCCACACACAAAAGAATGAGGAGCCACATTTTGATAAGTTTCGTTTGAGAGCTTTATCGTCTATATAATAATATGCAAAAAATTATAACAGGTGTTGGACGTCGATCGTCATGGAATGCATTGTTTATTGTATAAGCCGCGTGAAGTGGTCTGCCGGCAGTGACTGAGTGCTGCCAATTGCCCACGCCGCGGCGGCTTCGCTCACTGCTATTCGCCTTAGCGTTTCGCAGCTCACTGTTGAGGCTCACTGGAGGCTGTTATGCCCTTGAAACTGTTAACGCGATTTTCCGCGATCTCACTGTGTTACTGAATTGTGGGTTTCGTTCACACTAATGTTCCGTTTTCACAATACATGTGTCTAAAAAATCCATCGCGTAACGCACGTAGGTGAGTAAAATTCCCGCGTCACTGGTATCATGTAAATAAAGTAGTGAACTAAATAACAAATAATACGATAGTGATAGAGAATAACTGATAGCGCTACAACGACGCTGATTGAAATCTATATCAAGAATTATTATTATTGATAAAGGAGATATGAATCATTCCTGATCCAATTCAAGGAATAAAATCGATTGTAAATATTAATAAAAATACCTACAGTTGGTACAGTCAACCAGGTATATTGTAACGATCTGCTTAAACGGATATTTCAAGATATCATGAAATAAATTACTATAAGTAAGACAATAGACATGTAACTCTACATACGTTTCTTACTGATTTACAACTAGTGCTTGTTAAAATATTTTGCACATAGCTAGGTAGGTATATTATATAAAATTAGTAGAAAAATACTATATAAGTTTTCACGTATACTACTTGAAATTGAAATCAGTGGTGTTTTACCTACCTATATAGTTTAAACTTTAAAATATCAACGCCTGTTATGTTACTGTACCGTGTATGCAACTTTTTACGGAAATCTTAACTTTTACCAAAGTATTAAAAGTAAGTATAAAATCTGATCAAACTAATTTTTATCATCATCTAATTTTTAGATAGGTTCATCAAAATTTAATATTTTACGTTAATGTCCTTATTTATTAGTAGTTCCTATACTTTTACTCGAGAAATATTGTAAAATACAGTTACATAGGACTCATACTACTTATATAAGTAACTAAATATTTATATTGTGTAACATTTTAATACAATCTTGGGAAAATGAAACAAATAATTAAAAAATTATGTATATTTCACATTCTCTTCTAAATTATACTCATAAAAATTAAAGCTAAAATTGTTTGACTCAATTAATTGGCACATAAATTATCAATTAAATTCGACGCTTACCTATTATATAATTACATTAAAATAATAATGATAATAACACTTGTATTTATATTCAGCGTATACAGAACAACAAATTAAGGCGCCATTTTTTTTTGCAATTTTGAAAAGACCCAAACATTTTACAACATTTATTTTTCTTTTATTATATTTAAACAAAAGTGTATCATTACATTTATTGAGATTCAATTTCATTCCTAAATAATCCATATTATCTTAAGCATAAGAAGAGTTCTATTGAATTCAATAAATTATTTGACATTCGGATATATACCCTGTAACAGTTTACCACAAAATGTTACATAAGTAATATTACTGGATGGATTACAGACTAGTGTTTCATATAAGTGTAACTTATATTAATGGCAACCACAGCTTTTGACAACCATGTTTTTGTATTTACGCAATATTACATTAGAATCGTCTGTGTAATACAACACGGATATTGGAGACAATTTGATCGGAGCACAGGACGGTTTCGGTACCTAAAACAAAACAAGTTAACGATAAACATCACATCATTTTAAATTAATATTTGACATAAGGACTCTGTTAATAAATGAATATTGTATGCGAATAAAGGTAGGTATCTAATATGTATTTTAATTCGTAGTAACGCAATATGCGAAAGTTAATTATGCTTCTTAATGTTTATTTTAAATCAAACCGCAAGATAAGATAGGTAATTTGACTCCTATTACTCACTATAATAATAAAATAGTAATCTTTAAAACGATTACATTTGCTATGATATAAAATATATTCATACCTGAGTTGGATTAAGTAAGTGCACCAATGTCTGCACGATGGCATGATTCGTAGCGTTTTTATGTGCATTTAGGGGAAAATTACATTCCCCGCTACAGTAAAACGCACCGTATCCCTCGGGTGCTATGATCCAATCCTAAAACATTTGTTTTACTTAGTTAACTTAACACTTTTTATTAGTTATATGAACGTATTTATTACAACTGTAGAATAATTAAATTCATACATTGAATAGCTATAATCTCTAGAGATATTCATTACAAACACAAGACAGACAAAATCATTTTGCAATGAATGTTCGTCTGTTGTCCGGCTTTAACGCAAAAACAAACTAGCCAGATTTTTTTTTTTTTGTTAAAATATAGTTATTATTCCTCGACAACACATAGGTTATATTTTATTTTGAAGAATTTAATTTGAACTTAACGCACGCGCGAACGAAGTCGCTGACACAGCTACTCTAATATAAAAACACTGCAAACAAATTTAAATGAAATATATTATGATATATAAGTCATACCTGCCATTCCAAATCTTTGAAGCTAACGTACAATGTTTGTATTTCGCAGCTTCGTGTCGTCCAATGTGATGTATCTAAAACAAAAGTTATTTATTTGATAAAAATAATATCTACATCTTCATAAAAGACCAAGTTTCTGTTCTTCTAGGTGACATGCACACGCTTAAACTACAGTAAGAAAACAGACAATAGACGAGTTAATAAGATAATAATAAAAATTAAATTATGAGCGTTACCTAGTGAAATTAATAATATGTACCTCCCTTTTTACGATCCTCTAAGGGTGAACGTTGAATAACATAAAAAAGCGCTTTAATTATTAGAAATAACCTCAAACAGTTTTATGAGGATTAATATAACCTACGAATGCTAGTTGTGGAAAACACAAAATACGCAATATATATTTTTATTGTTCACTTTTGTATAAATCGCAAAATATTATAATATAAAGGAAGAAAAGATTTTAATATGCATGATAAATGGTGGTATTACTACGAAAAGAAAACGTAAATATTTTACGACAAATAAATATAAATAATTACAATAGCAAGATATTATGCACTGGGTCTTTTCCATCAAAAACAAATCAGAATATATTCGTATGGCGTAGTATATGCGTCGAAATGCCATTAATTATTCAATTACCGTCTAGACTTCTTGACCGTGTTAGTCATACCGCACGCACAGTGTGAAGGAATCAAAAGAAACTGTAGATTACGATTCTGATAATTCTATAAGATCGTTCTATTCTCTTTGAAGTTTTATAAGCCCTAATAATAATTAATAAAATCTCTAGATCAGATTTAATTATTTATTAAGTACTAGCTTACCGCCCGCGGCTTCGCCCGCTTTGACTTAAACCTAATAAATTATATACTAAAACCTTCCTCTTGAATCACTCTATCTATTAAAAAAAACCGCATCAAAATCCGTTGCGTAGTTTGATAGATTTAGGTTTGAAAGATATAGGACATAGGGACAGAGAAAGTGACTTTGTTTTATACTATGTAGTGATAATAGGAACAAAAAATCATTACGATAGATCTATAATTAATAAAATAGGACATATTGCATTAGATGCCATCAATATATCCACATTATTTCGATAAAAACTGCCAAAAAACTGATGACCAAAAATAACGGAAGATGCTGGTTCGAATCTTGCCTCATGATCGATTTTTTTTTTCTTTAATATTGATATTATGTACAAAAACTATATAGAAATATTATGTACCTGTTAAAGGGTTCTTCAAATAATTTTCCGAGTACCCGTGTGTTCGCCACCGCCTCGCTTCTCGCTTTCGCCTCGCTCCGGCATCCGCGCTGCCAAGTTTGGGACCATTTTTGAAAAACGCTACCAAAAATGGTTGCTTTCCTTCTGAGTTCGGTGCGTGATTTTCTTCTAAACCTATCTCTTCAGGTTTCACATGTCGTTCTGTAATTAAGGTATTTTTAATGGATGTGAGCATTTTAATATTTTAAGTATTAAAAAATAGCTGCTCGTCCCGGCTCCACCCGCCTAGATGTTTTTCTAATTTTGACAGTTATTGTCCTGACAAATCCATTAAATTCCGTTCAGCCGTTCTTGAGTAATAAGTTGTGTAACTAACAAGACTTTCTTTTATATTTTAAGGTATCTCATACATCTGAATCACATTGGCAAAACATAAAGGTACGAAATGAATTGTAGATCCATTATTGATTTGCCATAAAGAGCTATAAATACATTTTACTGTGTACACTTACTTAGTTGGTTCCTTATTCATATTTTAATGATCGTTTATTTTGTATATCTGTTACAGGATGTGTACACAGCGTATTATTATTAATTATAATATACCCTTCTCAACAACAAAGCTTTTCCATTTTTAGATATATTTTTTTTATTTTGAATACAAGAATAGATATAATTTGTTTGGCAGTAATTATAAAGGAAAGCTCTGAAAAGAACAATGAAATAAAACGATGAAAGGAAATTTCTTAAAGATAATATACAAAACATTGATGTTGTATGTATAGGTAGTCAGATCAGGTAGGTGACATTGTTTCACGGTACTTGGTCATGGTTATTTGCACAGTATTTATATACAGTTACTTAGTATTCACTGTATTTATGTAAGAATCACAAATTCGATTTATAAACTTCTAACATTATAAAGAGGAACAAATTGTTTACGATTTTAAAAAACTTTTATCCCGGGCTTTTATTATGGGACAAGAGCCTAGTTAGGTATTATATTATATACCTACCACATTCCTATATTCTACATTCTGTCTAACGAAAACAGCATTTTAATATATGGATTTATTGAATTTATAATCAAGTTCATAACATGCCTTGAACTTCGTCATATCAAACCAATCTGTTCAAATCAAATCCTGAAAATTGCAGGCAGCACTTATAAGACGCCTTTAAATATTAATCAAAAATGTTATTAGCTGCCTATATATTCATGTTAAATTTACCAGGTTGTGTATGAGGGTGTAAGGTGATGAAAAAGCCCCGGTTGTCCGCTGGTGCTCCAAGCCAGGTCGCCAAAGCGCCCGTCACATTGAGTTCCAACCAGCCCTCTGCACCAGCGCTGGTGTTAACAGCGGCTACTTGCTCCATTTGCATGCTTCTGTAAACAATACGATTAGTGACTCAGTTATGTTTGAAAACAGTATAGCACAGACCTTTTTGAGACGTATAATGTGAATGAAAATAAAGATTAATTGTTCATAACAAATAAATTTATATATTAAATGATCATTTTCATCCTGTGTTTTCATCAATTTAAAAAAGTAGCAGAAAAATTTAGCTAGGTACATGTTGACGAAGATATAATTACGACGAAAAGGCCAGGGGCTCAGCATGTGGCCACCAATTATGCTAATATTAATTGGCGAAAAATTATTGGGTACAAAGATCTTATCAAGTTTTGGACAGTTCAAAATATACCTACGAAATTGGAGGAAAATATAGAATACAAAAGTCTAAATGGTATATAACAAAATCTGCTATTTTCCTTCACTAACTGCAATTTTAAACACTGAAACGTATTTAAAAGTGCCTTGTAGATCTATTTTTTAAGCTATTGCATAGCTTCTATCGCGGGCCTTGAGCGCGGGGACCGAAAAATTCCGTAACGAAAAAACCTCACGCTCCCCACTCCGACGGGCTAGGAGGTGTGGCTTGAAGGCATGCTATGCAATAGCTTTACCGCGGCAATCCCCGAGTGCCACACGTCTTTTTTTTTTTTTGGGAAGGATTAATCAAGTATGGAATATAAAAAATAAAATGGATCAATTTCATAATTAAGTGTTAATATAATGTGATTCTATTAATCAACGACGATAGTTGAAGACGAAAAAAGATAGATCATAGATATAATTATCATAATATATGATAGACATTCAATTGACATCAAAATTATACACCGTGACTTAGAAGTACTAAAGGTACAGTACGCGTAATCTCTAGTCGCTACAATTACTATTTTTACCGATAAACTATTTAATAGTTATACTAAGAAAAGTAATATAATACCTAAACCTAGTACATAATCCTGCAAATCAGTATGTAAAATAGTAAAATACCTTGCTGATTTCATATACATTTATTTGTATTACCCTTAACAACATACTTATACAAACAAGAAACTCAACGGCATTATATTTTATAATATCAACCAAAGGAATGTCGTAGATACTACCACAAATCCTAAAAAATATTATTAATCGTCTTCAACAACATGAGTGGTCAAAAAGTTCCATCATGTTTTTCATTTGATTTTTCTAATTATATCAAAACAAACCGACCGCTCCTGTTATGGCAACATATTATTTTATTGGACACACACGTCACAGAGCTTGTAAATAACCGAAAAAAATAGGGGCCTGTCTATAAACAATTTATTAACGTAAGTACATACTTAAAATATATTAATCAAAATTTACGAAATACTGACCCCAAGTTATCGACGCTGATGACTCGATGGGCTACAACTGTATACAGTGCTGTGGGGTCTACTGTGTGGGATGCAGCCTGATGCAGTCTTAGTTCAGCGGTTAAAAGGGACGACGCATCACCTGGTGCTCCTGTCACTTCGAACCATATGTGCCTTCCGTGGCCGTGGCGCAAAACGCCTAAATGATGCTCTGAAATTATTATTTATGAAATTATCATTCACCTAAATAAAAAATATAGCCATCATAATCTAAATTGTAGAAAAATTGTGAAATATACCTTTTCTTGAATGATCACTATTTTTATGAGCCCTTAGAAACAAACAGAAATAGAAAAGACGGACAAAATTATTTGATAAGGCAAACTCATAGTTTACTAGTAATATTATAGCTAAAAATAGAATGAAGGATGGAACGGATAGTATTCGATAGATATACTATGAAAGTACTTCATTCTGTAACTTGTAAGGACCGACTCTTTGGTTAACGCGAAAGTTTAGAACGGAGGGGCCTTGGATTCGAGAACAGAAAAAATGCCTCAGACTGACAGGACACAGCTACAGATTACCTACATGTCATAATGAAAATCGATCAATGAAAAAGATGCAAATTTATCCACCGGCTGCTCCTGCCTAATTCCGGGAGTGGAAAAAAAATCGGTTAAGTCTCAGTAATAGTGTCCCGTTTTACTCTTTCGGTATACGGAACCCTAATATGCTCGATGGAAAAAAATCCCAATAAAGTTAACGTCCAAAATGTTAACCAACTTATCGACAATACTAAGAATTTATAAATGAAATAAATAGATAAAATAAAAGGTAGATAATATCCTATCCTAACATTATTAGTATGCAAATTGATTGTGTCATCTTAACAGATGACAACAGGTGTTGAGGATATTATCAAAACTTGATGTAACTAAACACGCACTGCACGTGTGTATTAATTAAACGAAGTAAATGCTAAGAACACCATGTATGGAAAAAATGTCTAATGAACTCTGAAATACTTAATATGTTCTAGGGTTCAAGTAGGTACATTGTTCTGCAGTTTGCCCCACAATGCTTATCATCCTACTAATATTATAAATGCGAATTTTGTCACTTCTTCACGCAAAAACTGCTCAACCGATTTGGTTTAAATTTGGTACAGAGATAGCTTGAGGCCTGTGAAAAATATAGGATAAATTTTATCTCGGAAATCCCACGGGAACGGGAACTTTGCGGATTTTTCTTTGAATACCGATAATTTTATTATCTTTAATTAAAATAAAAAGTCCCTTTAGTCAATAACTTATAAACAACAATATCCGGACGGATCCGTGGCAGATAGCAGTGTATTAACTTAGCTCAAAGTCACAATTAATTTTAATCCTTCGAGGAGATACTCGAAGGATTAAAATATTTTTTTTATTGTAGCGAAAACTTGAAGGATACAGGGGAAATACATTTATATGAAGATAAAATATTTTAAGTGGACGAGAGCGAAACCGCGGCAGACGGTAACTAACAAGACGTATGTAATTAAAAAACTCTAGATTCCAAATTAACCAGTGTAACATTTGCAGATATTTGAAAGGTAAGAGATAAGAATTCGATTTGAGTCATGAAGACAAACTTACTTTAACATTTATTTTGTTTTTTAAGTATTCCTACCTAATAGGTATACTTATTTAAAAATTGTCTGGTGGATAAAGAGAAAGAAAGTAGAATAGAGTAGGTAGAGCTACTCTTCCTATACTAGGAAAAATGGTAAGTATTATTTTATTGTATACCTATTTGACTGCATATTTGAGGCGCCACTGTAAACAAGACAAATAAAACAAAAGCTTTAGATGGACGTCAATGAATCATTGCTACCTGAGAATTGATAAGTTTTCTCCGAAAACCCGCCTCTGTCTGAGGGGACCGGTAATTTGGCAATCAAAAGGTAGAGCACTTTTTACCTGTTTAGTGAATTATTATTTATCACCAATAAAAGCACTTCCCACGATTTAGTGTAATTTAACTAGGTAGGTAGCTACCTATGTACATTGTACAAATTATAAAACGATCCAATACAACAGTTTGAAAAAAAACTCAACTGATGAATACTACTAGGAATAATAACTATCGCATTATGTATACATTGTGGATAAAATGTTTTATTATAAATGAACTTACATTAACTAAAAATAGGTAACGTATTTGTTTACTGATAGCAATGCATGTATATTGTATATTTATACTACTAGGAAAATAAGGAATTCAGAGAAATAACATGCATGCCTAACGATAACAGAGAAATTGCTATTGATTTCATATCACAATATGTACTTACTTTTGCTTTGAAAGGTCATAATAAGATCGCTTTCGTCTATAGCTTGCTGTTCCTCGCCGCTAAGAGCCATCTCAGAACTCCGAGTAGGACGGGCTTGTTCATGTTCTTCAGCTAGCTGTTTATACACATCTAGCAAAAAACTTGGCGCTGACCGATCCAGAGGCGGTGATTGAGAACGCCGCGGTCTTTCGCCGAGTCCCAATAGCTCTAGAATTTCATGTTCAACAACTTGTCTTTCGTGACGTGTCATAGAATGATGTATGATCGTTTGATCTATTCCATTATCGATGTAAAGTCCAGAGAGCGCAGCTTCAGTTATAACAGTAAACAAAAACAAACAAGCGCACTGCCACACCGTTTTCGATCCAGCCATTTTACGGTGCCTCGTTGTGCACGCTATCATAGCGCTCACACGACTGGCGAATGCCGAGTAGCAACTGGCAACTCCGACGCACGATAGGAACACCGAACGCAGACGCTGATGACTGAACCTGCCAACTCAAGGTGGGCCGCTACGCCGACCGCGCTCGCCACAACTTCCCTTCCCCCGACCGCATCTCATCGTAATCATGTAAACATTAAACGCCGCACTCCGCAGTCCTAACAGCATTCCTCGGCGCATACATATTACGTTATTCAATCAGCGAGAATATCGACTGTTTTTAAAATTTACGGCTATATTTCCTAATTTTAAAATTATCCGTTTGTATAAAATGTTATGTTAGGAAAAGGTATGTAGGCATATTATCACTTAATCCAAATTGAATACCTTATAGGCCTATAATTCACACACGAGACGGTGCAAATGAGATATTTGGAGTTGGTTATACCTATTTGTTGATTTGCTGATTACCCACATGATACGTTACATAAAGAAAATCGATTCGATCGAGTCGCATGAGTTAAAGCACTGCTTTCTAACGACTATTACTTATCTGAAAAATTACCGAAGCGAATCCAGATTCACAACGACACTCTTCTGAATTAGGTAATAAATATTTGTTGACCACGAATATTTTGCACTACTCTGTCGAAGTCGGAACAGAAATATTTAAGGACATTAGTGATCATCAGTTTGGATAATATCCTCCTGCAAGCTATGTTTTAGGCCTAACTAAACCCATTAACGGAAAATATATTAATGCCTAATGGATATACATTTTCTTTCAAGAAGTAAGAACCAAATAATATATTAGTTTCAATCAGGGATGTTATGGATGGTACGGTTCTGGATACTAATACGGATATTGTAAAACAAAAAAGCAGCCAAGTGTGAGTCGCACTCGCACACCGAGGGTTCGGTACAAACCTGTTATTTATATGTTGTACTGTAAGATAATTCTTTCCACAGTTTTTCCTTTATCTGTTCTATACAACGCTGATACGTACCAAATTTCAAAATTCTGTCTTCATGGGAAGTACCCTGTAGATTTTGATGCCCTTGCGAATATCGAAATTTGCGAAAATTTGCAGCATAAAACGGCTGTATCTTTTGATTGCGTTGGCTTATAAGTTTGATTTTTCACAGCTTAAAGGGACCGTAGATCCGTAGATCCACCACTGGATTAATTTATTTTTCTTAAGTATCACTCAAACTCAAACTCAAACAAAACTCAAACATTCATTTATTCAATTAGACTACTATTTAGTAGCACTTTCGAATCGTCATTACATGAGTATTTTTAACATTTACCACCGATTCGGAAAGCAGTATCTATGGAGAAGAATCGGCAAGAAACTCCATAGTTGCTCTTTTAAATTATGTCAATATTACATAATATGTAACTTATATCTAACTACATAATATATCATAATATGCCAAAGAACTGTCCTGTGGTTTTTACGCGATAACCCTCCATGGGTCTTTATCGTCCATATATTCCTGAATACTGTAGTACGCTCTCTGAACTAGTACATTTTTTATATAAGTTTTAAATTTAGAACTACTAAACTCTTTAATATTGTGAGGAATTCTATTATATAAGCGTATACCTTGACCCATAAATGAATTTTTAACTTTAGCTAATCGGAAAAATGGCATTTCAATTCTATTCCTGTTCCTTGTGCCATAATCGTGTCTATCTCCTACTCTTGTGTGTAAGTCGGAGCTTTTGTGTACATGCAAAATATTATTAAATATATACTGTGATGGTACAGTAAGGATACCAGTATTCTTAAAATGATCTCTTAGTGAGTCCCGAGCACGTAAATTATATATAGAGCGAATGGCTCTTTTCTGTAAGATAAATATAGTTTTTATATCTGCAGCCCTGCCCCACAGTAGAATTCCATAGGACATAATGCTATGAAAGTAGCTGAAATAAACCAATCTAGCTGTATCTTCATCGGTGAGATGCCTTATTTTTCGGACTGCATATGCAGCTGAACTGAGCTTACCTGCAGCGGTGTTGACATGGGCTCCCCACTGTAGTTTCTCGTCCAATGTTAACCCTAGAAATACAGTAGACTCAGTAGGATGCAATACCTCCCCGTTCAAGGTAATATCTCTGTTCAACTTTTTTACATTAGGAAGTAAAAATTCAACACAAGTGGTTTTTTTGGCATTTAATAATAAATTATTGGCAGTAAACCATTCAGATATGTGTAAAAGAGCACTGTTCACTTCGTCAACATTTGGGTCATGCCTATCCACATTAAAAATTAATGAGGTATCATCTGCAAACAGAACTATTTCACACCTATCCTGCAAATAATAGGGAAGATCATTAATATATACCAAGAACAAGAAGGGACCTAAAATTGACCCCTGTGGAACACCAATGTTAATTGACGCACCGCTAGAACGTTCTCCATTAACAACTACAGTCTGTATCCTATCATGCAGGTATGACGCTATGAGGTTCTGGGCTTTTCCTTTAATTCCATAGTGATTAAGTTTACGTAACAAAGTACAATGTTCAACGCAGTCAAATGCCTTGGAGAGGTCACAAAATATCCCCAGAGCATTTTTTGAGTTTTCCCATGCTTTATATATATGTGTTAGAAGTGCAACTCCAGCATCTGTGGTTGAGCGCCCCTTTGTGAAACCAAACTGTTTGGTGTGCAGTAAATTATTAGATGCAAAATGACTACTCAATTGGTTTAATATTAACTTCTCGAATACCTTACTTAATGTTGGTAAAATAGAGATAGGTCTATAATTGTTACAGTCTTCTTGATCGCCCTTCTTAAATAGAGGTATAACTTTACTAAGCTTTAGTAAATTAGGAAATGTACCATAGTCACAACACTTATTAAATATGAAAGCTAAATTTTTCGCAATATTTTCTATTATATTATTAACTAAATTTACGGACATTCCCCAAAGATCACAAGTATTTTTTAGATTAAGCGTCTTAAAGGCAGTAACAATATCACTAGCAGTTACGTGTCGTAATTCAAATAATGTACTGCACCCCGCAACATGGTCCCTCAAAAAGGTTTCTGCAAGTGCTGAAGACGAATTTAAACTATTAGTAATAGTAGCAGGGACACTACTGAAGAATTCTTCAAAAGCAAGCGCAACATCAGCACTTTTGTCAATAACCCTGTCATTATTTACAAGTTTTATGGTATTACTTGATTTGCTTTTACCCATTTCACCATTAATAATTGACCAAACTGTTTTAATAACTCAGCCCCCGGAATCACAGACACAATAGAAAATCTATTGTGTCGTGGTTAGATCGGGCCGCTCGGGGCTCAATGGGTTAACTTTATTATCAGAGTCGCGTATTTTTTCTTTGATATATAAACGCTTTGCAGTAAAACAAACTTTTTTAAAAATTTTTGAGTAATTTCTAACATAACTAAGAAAAGATGGGTCTTTATTATATTGCTTCATACCATATAATTCATAAAGAATGTTCCTGCACCTATGTATACTAGCTGTCGCCCATTTACTAAATGGTCAATCCTTGGTAATATTTAAAGATTTAACTTTAAATATTTTTTCAAATTCATTATGTACTAAATTAAAAAGATTATTAAACATTTCACAAGGACTATTAGGAAAGGATTGATCATTTAGTACGGGCAGGTTTTTATTAATATTATTCCTAAATTTATTAATGCCTTTTTTAGTTATGGGCCTAACATTAATCCTTTTAAATGTAGGTATGCAATCCCATTCAAAAACTACTTTCTGGCCACAGTTTTCAGACACACTTTCATCCCAGGCACATGTATTTTTTAAAGAGTTTTATTGACAAATGTTTTCGACACTCCTACAAAGTTGTATCAACCATGGGCCATGGCACGCATGTTGTAAAAATCGAGATACACACATACAATAGAGACAAAAATTTTATGATATTATCGATATATCATAAAATTTTTTCTCTATTGCGTGAGATCAAGAGATCAATCTCAAAAATATGAAACATTATAGTATTTTCTAGTGTTTGATTTTACGCGAGTATTATATAAATAATATAAAAATGAATAAATCGCGTTTAAAATCCGTTAAAATTAATTTAATTTCTGAATGAAACATTATTTCAATTATCACAATATTGTATCGATGGAACGCGGCCTTTGTTGAATTTTAGGATAAAGCCCGAAGAGTAGAAAAAACTCGATTGCTCAGCTAGGCGGTAGGCCGAGAGAATACGCCTTGCCACTTGCCACGGTTTGGCAAAAAGACGCGGTTCAATTCCCGCCTCTTGATCGATTTTTTTCTCCTTTTTAAAATTGTTTGTCACTGCGAAATTTAAGCAATAACAAAATGGATGATCAATTCTAAATGTCGAGAATGCCAATTAGTCTATACTTATAATAAATCTGTAGAGAGGCCAATTCTGTACATGAAATGTATTTAAAAAAAAACTATGATGGGGTGATAAGGGACCGCTACTGATGCCAAAAATGCAATCAGTAAAATTTTTGTCTGTCTGTCTGTCTGTCTGTCTGTCTGTCTGTATATTCGTTATAGAAATAAAAACTACACGACGGATTTTAACGAAATTTGGCACAATTATTCTTCATACTCCTGGGCAGGTTATAGTATACTTTTTATTACGCTACGATCAATATGAGCAGAGTAGTGAAGGGAAATATTAGGAAAACGGGAGAAGTTACTCCATTATTTAAGCTTCCGTCGCGTGTGCAGCCTTAATGGTTAAAGCTACATAGAAATCATGTAAGACACAAATGTTCTTAAATTTATTACCTATTCAATAAAAAAAGAATCATGTAAATCGGTGTAGAAACACCAAAGTTATACATGAAATACGCTATAAGTCATCGCGCGTGAATACAGAATCATGCCATAAGGATTATTTTTGTGTATCAGTTGCCGCGTTCGACGCGCTTCGCGGTAATAATATACTAATATTATAAAGAGGAAAGGTTTGTAATTATGTATGTATGTATGGTTTTCAAACATATTAAACTACTGGACCGATTTCAAAAATTCTTTCACAATTAGAAAGCATCACTGAGCAACATAGGCTAGGTTTTATCCAGGAAATCCCACGGGAACGGGAACTATGCGGGTTTTTCTTTGAAAACGCGGGCGAAGCCGCAGGCGGAAAGCTAGTATCAAATAAAACGTTAATTGTGGATACAAAACAAATCTTTATTAGCCTTTTACATTAATTTAGATACACTATTCAAATTACTTAACATATTTTTCCATAAACTTTTTATGAAACTCTGATCTGAGGGAATCATTTATAAAGGTGTTACCCTTCTTGTCAGGTTCGGATCGAGCACAGTTTTTGAATACCACATCGTCATCCCAACGCCGTTTTACCTGAAACAAATAATTTACAATATTGTCATACAAAATAATCACTGAAGAGTATCTATCTATACATTGAGTGATAATAGTTATTATAACGCAGTTCATTAAAGAAACGAATCTTCAATGGCGGCGCTTATCATTCCCTCTCGCTTACACACGGCCGTACGGCATGCAAAAAAAAAATGGAAAAATAAAATCACTAAAATGTATTTGATTTTCCCTATATTAGTTTTTATCATAAATTTACAATGACAATTATTATGCATTTGCGAAAGTAAATAATGTTTTATTGGAATTTGACAAAATATGTTCTTTGGGAAAAGTTGTTCAGTTTTAAAGTATTATGGGGATTTTGTTACATTCTGTATACGTAAATATGATAATTCATATAAATACACAAATACCATAACAAAAAAGTTTGTCAACAAACAATTTGAAATAATTCATAAAATAATTATCCATTTACGTTATTTTTATTTTCTTTTTTGCTGATCCTACCATACGTCAGTGTCAGCTTTGGCCGCCATTGAAGATTCGTTTCTTTATTGAACTGCGTTATAACATAATATTTATGTATACGAACAGAATTACACCTTTAAAGTAACAGTAAATATAAATAAATTCAGTAATGAATCTTGATAATAAGGCATTTAAATTTAAATGCTTTATAAATACAATTTTTTTAAAGAATAGAAAAATCGAAAAGAATATGTATATATTTTCTATTCTTTAAAAGTGTATAACTAAATAATTGTATAAATATTTTATATTACTAATTTTTAATTTTTTTGTCAAAACATATCCAGGACTCACCTTCAGATCATTTTTTTGACCTGCAGCAGAATAATTTAACAATGGGTTTCCTGATAAAATATTTTCCATTCTGATTCTCTCTTCTTCTTGTTTCTTTTCAGCATCCTAAAATAAATGATTGAATGTTAATTAACAGGTTAAATTAGGTTAAAGTATTGATAAAAAAAAATAAAAATCATAATTAGTTTAAGAATCCAAACATGATCATATATTTTCATAAATAAGTAAATTTTTGTTACCAAAATGCTCAACTACAATTTAAATTTTAATACTTATTCCATATTAAACAATTCTCTTGTCTTTCCTTTCATATAATTACAATATCTTCTTGCATTTCATTGCATATTATGGTGATTGGTGCTATTAAAATGTAGTACCCATAAAATGGAATTGTGTTTTAAGAATTTGAATAATTTAATTTTTTTTTATATAATGTATATTCAATATACAGATTTGGGTTTTGAGGTACCATAGTCAAGAGCTTTCTTTTATATAGTGCAAGTTCTACCACAAATTAAAAAAAAAACTGAGAAATAAATCGTCAAAATAATTAAGTAATTTTTTTTTTTGCACTTGTCCACATTGTAACTTGTGAGGAATGGATCAGATGCACTTGCCATGTCCTTAGATACCTACTTACTAAATTCACACTTCATTCAACAAATTTTTAAGATTTAGTATACATGGTGCCAGCTTTCATTAGTCCTAAACAACTCTCTTTGATTAAAGCTTTCAAAAGGTCATATTTAAAAAGATATATTTTCAAATATTAAGTAAGTATTTCCCAAGCAACCAAGTCAGAAATCAAGTGATTTCTTGACTTATAATCCTATGTTGTTGTTGTGAGTTCAAGTTGTGTGGTACCACAGACCTTGTACATCCATATGTAACATATTATTTTCAATGTGCAATATATAAATCAAGTTTTAGGTCTTCATGAAAATCATGATAAATTAGAAATTACATTTTATAAACAGCAATAAACTACCTTCTTAGCTTGCTCAATAGCTCGCTCTTTCTTTATTTTGTTCAATTCAGCCAATAAGGCTGCAGTGTCATCGTCCGAGTCATCTGAATCAGATGAGTCTCCTTCTAGAGGGTCATCAGCATCTAAACTTGCAGCAGGAACCTGATCTGCTTTTGTCTTCTTTGCGGGAGGTTCATTTTGGCGTCTAGCTGGAGCCTTAACCTCCTTTTCTCTCTCATCTAATTCTTTACGGAAATCTCTTGAACGAAGTTCATCTGTTGTGCTTTGTCCCTGCTCTCTATAATATAAAATTGTTAATTGTAAATAAAACATACGTCTTAAACTAGTAAATCATAATCATCACAAGTTAAAAACACTCCTTACCTGTACTTAAGTTTCGTATGTCCTGGTAAATCTCGACTAGAGTACTGTCGTGATATAGCGCTTAAATCTTTCTCACCCCGGCCTTGGCCACCTCTAGCAGGATCAAACGTTGGCCTTGCGGCCGTAGTCATTATTAATTCGTGTTGGTAGTTGGTGCAGACTTAAATTACTCAACTGTTTATGTATGGACAAATATTACAAAATAGGGTAGACAATGAACATAAATACGAGGATTTTACCGTAGATACTACACTAAATTACGATTGTATGAAACAGGTATAGCTGTAGATAGTCGACTTTTGTAAGAAAATGTTTCTGTTTTTTGAGGTCGTATTGAAAAATGAAAACATGGATACCTATGACCTATGTACTTTGAACAATGAACTTTTGAAGCACTCAACTGTCAACACTCAACAGTATATAAAAAGGTACTCTGTGGCACTCAAGCACCTTTGATTTTTTTTTTGAAGTTTCTCTAATAGATCCATAGATTAAATAAGACAGACTTAGATCTGTGGACAGCAAGAAGCTTATACACTGGAGATTGCACTATGACCATTAACTTGTAACAAGAAAATATGACCTTGAATGACGTCAGTTATGTTTTTTGTCTCTTTCTGTGGAGTGACCACGCTAGTTTGTAAATTCAGGATTTTTCAAAATAGAAAAAACTAAAAATCATGGTCTTTAAATAATAACGACATAGGTATATTTTTAACAGTATTTATATTATAATATTACTGGTCATACTTTATAGGTACATACAATTTTAATTGGTATAGAATGATAGTTTTAAATAACTTTTGGCTACAAAGCTTGGATATGAACCGATATATAGCATTAACATCCTTTGTAAATAGAGGAAAGTTGTGTTTTGCATCAGATGCTGTTTACCAAATTGTAAGCTACTCAGATCTTCTTTTTAAACGCGTTGCTTCGACGGGTCAATTTCAAGCCAAAATCATCAAAGAAAAACTGTTTATAGCAGCCTTGCACAAATTTCAGCTAACTTTACAAAGTTTATTTTTCAAAAGGTATTTTTTTCTGGGTCGTAATCCTCAGTAATTTTACCCTTGATGGGCACATATATTTCTTTTTATTTTACTTTTTGGAAAGCTGAAATACGTAAAACAAAAAAATATGAGGTAAGTTAAAAAAGTATAAATTTCAATGTAAAAACGAACAATCTTATAACTACATGTGAGTGCAATACCCATGTCGTGTGTTGTTTCATTACTAGTAACAATCTTTAAAATGGTGTTCTAAATTTTCATCATAATATTGTTATTACAATATATTCTCTTCGCTATCCATAAAAACTCGTCATCATGGTTACCTTACTTGTTAAATTTGTTTATTGAAAACTTGTTGAAAAATGATAAAGTATTAGGAAAATAACAAATTTAACATGACTGCTTACTAAAATGATGCTAAATTAGACAATTTTTGCCATTGAAATGATTCTAAACAGGTAAATGCAGGAGTATTGAGGAATATTGTAAATAACGTAAATATACACTTGCCTGTGAAATTCTATGCCAGAATTTGGTGTCCAAACACTTCTACAATTTTGCACAATACAATGCATTCTTTATATTCGGAAAATATTTATTAAATAAGCAACAATATTAACTTAAATATTCGAGGCGACGCAATTTTTTTGACACACATGCCATATTGACAAAGTGAGAGTTGCTACAATTTTATTATGGTGACTACCCATAATCAGGGAGTATCGCTTTTTAATAATTGGTTCAGATACTTATTTTATTTAGCATAAATAATAATTGTCTCATCCAACAATGCTTCTGAATGATGTTGTTGGCAATTTATCAACAAACTCATGTACAAAAACTAACCTTTTGCACAGAATATTACAGCATACATAGTAGCCTTGGGAAAACTTCGTATTAACAGTGGCAATACCAAGTTAGGTGTGAAAGTGATAAAAAACATGAACTGGGCAATATTTTCTTGTTACACGTTAATGTTCATACCGAAATCTCCAGTGTATTAGATATAAGCTTCTTGGTGGACAGACTTGTGCACAAAGATAATTTAACGATTGTGAAAAAACTTAGAGCATGGTTTAATGCTCTATGTGAAAAAATTGTGAAAAATCTGAATATTTGATTGAAAAATTGAATAATAATTATTTTGTATGTGTATAAATTAATCTGAATTAATGTTATGAATATTTAAAGGAGCTTTTTTTTTCAGAATATAATAAAATTTTATCATAATAATAACTTTCCCCCATAAAATGTTTCTTTTTTATATTTTTTATTTTAATACAATGACTAAGGAATCCCCTTATTCATACCACGACATATTATATTTATTTATTTATTATATAATATATTATATTCTCTTGAACAAGTTAAAAAAAATACTGTATTGTTTGGGTATTGTGAATAATGTAAGCTACCCACAGAACAGTAAAAACAAATTTTACTGTTCTGTGAAGCTACCCAAGCTACCGATTGGCAACACTGACCTTAATAAATCCAAATTCACATTTCGATTTTACGATTCCGGAAACAGAAAGATTGACATATCACATAACATCAACTATCAAGATTCAAGTGACATCAAGAAAGTAGCTGAAGCTTACAAAATATAGTGGTGAAAAAAAGGTTCAACGCTTACAAGCTAAAAATATCATCATTGTTCATTGTTATTTGCAAACTCCCGATACAAGGTAAATATTTTTGTAGGTCAACATTTCTACTTATCCCACTTGTAAAACGACAGAAAAATCTAGTGTTCGCCATTTTGTTACAGTATTTGAGATTTGAGAAATGCATGCTATCGCTGTTATTTCTATGTATAGCACCTACATTATATTATATTAATTGTCTGCGGAGTACTCTCGTGTTATTTATTTTTCTTCATGTAATTCACCAATATTTTTGTTATAACCTTTATACCTAGCTTATACCTAGTCTGTTAGAAAAGTAATAATAGTGTCATAATGGAAGCGCCCTTTTAAGTCATAAATACTTGAGTAATAGGTATTAATATAATAAGTATGCTGTATCCCTAGCTGTATGATAAGTTACTGTTATAACCTAAGACATACAAGCTAGGTCACTTCTATATTTTTTTAAGTGGTACCCGTATTTAATGCATTACAAATTACTGGGTGGCCTGAGGCTTCCAATTCATTTCTATTTACAGACAGATATCTATGTAAAATTGTCTGGTAAATTTTGTTTTGGTTTAGCATTCTGTTGTTTGTATGAGTAAATTAAAATTAATATAGCTACTTACTAATAATTTTATCTTTGTTAGAATTCATAAATTTTTTAATAAATAGCTTAATAACTTGTCTTTTTACTTTGTTCAGGATGGCAGAAGATTTAGACGTTGAAGCTATGCTTGAAGCCCCTTACATAAAATCGGTAAGTTTTATATTATATTGTTTTTCATTTGTTATTGTGATATAGTTAAAATCATGCTCACTGACTATAATTTTTTTATCAATCAAGTCATATAATTCTATAATCTTATGGCTTTATATGCCTAATGCTCCTATGGTTGAAATCTTAGAAAACCATTTGAATGCTTTGCATTGTAGAAAAATACATAATTTTATAGTACAAACTAAATGAATAGAGAATATCACATAATTTAATTATAGAGTAAATATATTTATATTCACTTTATCATTCATAATATTGTATTGTTACAATAGAAAAAAAATCAAATACTCCCTCCAAAAACTGAAATTGTATTTGTATATAATGAACATGTTAATGTGGTCCTCATATATGAGAATACTGTTTAAAGATGTGTTACCTAACATTTTTTTATTAAATTAATTAAAATTAAAAATACACGTAATATTGTTTTATTAGTTTTTGAATTCTGTTTTATAAGCACATCTTTGGACAGTACAACAAGATATGGAACAAAATTACATTTGAGAATCATTTCTTGTATTTATAGAACTTTGTGGTAATTGTCGAGCATACTTCACCGACCTGAACGCTATGAGGTATCCACTACTATACTTAATTATTTTTCTTTTACGCATCCTGTTAATATATGGTGTCAATTTGTTTTTTTTTAAATATTTAAAGTATACATATTTAGAAACATTTTCAACAAGACCATGAGTTTATGGGTCATAAATCTTTTGCAGAAGTATCCGTGTGTGATGTTAGCGCTGTGTACAACTTTAGTCAGTGGTTATCGCAACGGTAAGTGTAGAACTGGAGAAAGCTCAACCACCAGCATTGGACAAATGGTCCTGAAACAGACTGCTGTAGTATAGGAATTTGCGAAAACCAATAACTTGTGCATTTCCTTGGTACTGTATCGAAATTCGTTGTATCAATGGAATGTCACAAATTGTGTCAAATAATCAATTCTCTTTAACTAATGCATATCTTATTTATTCACTCGGCGTGTGTTGCTGTGGCGCTGCTTCTACCTTGTGCTTTGTGTGACAGGATAACACGTCTTCGAAGCATCGGTCGGACAAGCATAACGATAAGCACAGAGACAGAGAAAAGGAAAGCAGTAGAAGGTGGGTTGCATATGAGAATTAAAAAAAATTCAATGCTTTTGTTATAACTTATAAGTTATAACTTTCAAATACTTTACTATTATATTTTTTCTATAGACGCAGCCGATCAAGAGAAAAGAGAAAATCACGCGATAGGGATGTTCGGCGGTCTA
The DNA here is from genome assembly GCA_907164665.1 of Colias nastes. Taxonomy (NCBI): domain Eukaryota; kingdom Metazoa; phylum Arthropoda; class Insecta; order Lepidoptera; family Pieridae; genus Colias; species Colias nastes. The sequence goes on along the minus strand of CAJQZM010041590.1, from coordinate 1,668 downwards.
AGGACAAAGATGACAAAAGGGACAGAGATCGAGATAAGGATCGCAGGGATCGGGATCGGGACCGAGATCGGGATAAGGAACGTGGTGGGCACAGGGAAAAGGATCGAGAGAGGGAACGCGACAGAGACAAGGAACGCGATAGAGATAGGGGACGTGAAAGGGATAAAGAAAAAAGGCGTAGCAAGGAAAGGGAAAGGAGTCGCGATAGAGAAAGAAGTGCACACCCTGATAAGAGGGAGAAAAGTCGGGATAAGGAACCCAGAACTGAATATCGTTCCAAATCAAGAGGAATAGAACCGAAACTCGAAGATTTGCCGCCTGAAGAACGCGATTTGCGAACTGTATTTTGTATGCAATTATCACAACGTATTAGGGCTAAAGATTTAGAAGAGTTTTTCTCATCTGTGGGAAAAGTTAGAGATGTTAGATTAATAACATGCAATAAAACGCGACGATTTAAAGGGATTGCATACATAGAATTCAAAGATGCTGAATCAGTACCACTGGTAAGTAATTTGATATAAAATATTTGATAAATAATAGTTCATACTTAGACAATTTTTTAATTCCATTAACATCAATTTTATTTTTTTAGGCATTAGGATTGACAGGGCAAAAATTACTAGGTGTTCCCATTATTGTACAACACACACAAGCAGAAAAGAATAGAGTTGGAAATACACTGCCTAATTTAGCACCAAAGACATGCAATGGACCAACAAGATTATATGTGGGTTCATTACATTTTAATATAACTGAAGATATGTTACGGGGGATATTTGAACCATTTGGAAAAATTGATCACATACAACTTATGACCGATCCAGATACCGGAAAAAGTAAAGGATATGGATTCCTTACAGTAAGTATTATTAGTTATTTGATTCAAATTGCTTTACCTTAATACCATACTAGCATTTATCAAAATGATTGACTATACATTTTAAGGTGTTCTTTTCAAATTAATGTTTTAAAATGTAAATTGTTGGAAATTCTCCCTTGTTTAGTATTAGACTCGAAAGGTAATATTGTCAAAGAAATGTAAAATACTATGTGACGGAATTTTTCTGATATAGCGAAAAAGATACAAAAATCGATAAAATCACTCATTTTGAAAACCAGATTACTGCACTATAGCTTTATTCTCTTATTCATTATCGCTATACGATTTCCAGTCTTTAATATTATTTGTTATTTTCTGCGCTTATTCGTAACTAATTCCCGCTGACTTCCAGTTCCTTTTTGACGGCGGGTTATAAAAAAAAAAGACGGGTTGCACTCCGGCAGTGCCGGCAGAAGTGAAAACTTGATTATTAACGTTGAGCATGTTTGATATCCATCCGTCTTACGCTTTTTCGATCAGGTCACGTGTCCTGACGCGAGTTTAAGATTTTATACCCAACGCCGCTAAAGAAGTTTTCACTTCAAAAAATGTAAACTTTGCAGTTCCACCACGCGACGGACGCGAAGAAGGCGATGGAGCAGCTGAACGGGTTCGAGCTGGCGGGGCGGCCGATGAAGGTGGGCAACGTGACGGAGCGCGCGGACGGCGGCGCCAACACGCGCTTCGACGCGGACGAGCTGGACCGCGCGGGCGTCGACCTCGGCGCCACCGGCCGCCTGCAGCTCATGTTCAAGCTCGCTGAGGGCACCGGCTTGCAGGTACAT
>CAJQZM010041589.1:0-19923 GCA_907164665.1 Colias nastes | reverse complement strand
ACACAAATAAAATTTATGTTCAATAGCTATTTACAGAAAAGCAAATAAGTAGCATTTTTCGTCAGTAGCGTTAATCTTTTCTTTAATGTATACGTATATTCAACTTCATTTTTGCAAACAAACATTTTTGCCATCACGATTTCATCGTATATAATAAATAGATATACATATTTGTTAATTACATGCACTGTGTGGATTTAAAAATATAAAAATAATCAAGTATTTACCCAAACTAAACCGTTCTATTTTCAATAATCGTATCTACATGATAATCTTTGAACACAGTGTACGCTAGCTTTGTCACACTAGTGATTGAAGCAATGTTTTATCCCTTTCATTATTTCAATACAAGTGTCAATCATAAAGAATTGTAAATTGTTGTTTTTACTCTTAAACTGTAATAATTTAATATATTTTCCTGTGATATGATATTCCTTTATCTTTCTTTATTTTTTTGCACGAATACGTGCACTTTCTGAACACACAGGAAGGCATTTTCGACAAACTTTAATAAACCTATCGGCACATGCGCTCACTGGGACCCGTCACAATCTGACTGATTGCATTGGTCCCAAATAGGACCAATGCACGGAATCCGTTTTGGTGCGTTGGTGGCGTATCTACCTCTTGTTTCTATATATAATATCATTGACGTAGTATATATCTGTCAACACTGTGCCAATGTATTGGTTGTGTTTCTAAGGGTTGTTCCTTTGCTTGTCAAGTTTATATATATCTACTAGCTTGTATGAAACTTCAGCCGCGTAGGTACTTGTATGAAAAAATAGTTTATGAACGTATATTACGTATTCCAGTTATTTTAATGTAGAACAAAAATTAAACACTTTCAGTAGTTGTAATGTAAGGAAAACCAAATTCTAAACCGCCTTAAAATAAAGAGGAGGTTTATTTTCTACTCACACTCTTACACTACTACTTACATAATACATATTCTTTATGGATCACCGATTTCTCCGCTTACTGTAGAATGTCGACTGAATAAAAAAAAAAATGTGTGCGTGTACTAGTGTACGCACGTTAGAAGTGAAACTTCTTTATGACCTTATTTTTCAAAAAATAATTGACTATAGGTAGGTATGCAACTTTACAGAAATACGACGAATCACGCGTGGTAGGGATAAGAAAAAGATGGCGCGTAACGGAAAAATGTCACGCGTAACGAAAAAATGTTACACTAAATTTTTTTCCAACCCCGATAAAGAAGTTTCACTTCAAAAAAATATTACTCTTGTTAATGACAAGAGTAATATTTTTTTGACTCTGTTGATTCCGTAGACCAAAAAAAAATGAATTTCGATTTTACCGCCATATTCAACAACTTCTCACATTATGATAAATAGGTTTAAGTAGAAAAGATTTATATAAGAAGCTGATTCAAATACACATTTAGGTAGTTATATCTATATTTTCAAAGTAAAGCAATAATTAAGTATTATTCTACAGTAAACAATATGTCAGCACCTAAACTCCATGTAAGTAGTAAACCCTCATGCAGTTACATTACCTCATAATTATAAAACATAACGACACTTATACATGCCTTGCATAATACACTAACAAGATAGATTACTTACTGTAACATAATTGTGAAATTTGTCGTGTACTAGCCGCGAAATGAGCTGGGGTTTGAATAATAAATTAATAAATTGCCCGCCGCCATATTGTGATTTTAAAGCGACATTTTGTAGTTCGATTTTTTAATTTAGAATTATTTATTAAGGCATGTAATAGGTATGTATTGACTTGATTAAAGGTAATATTACCTATATAGTAGGATATAAGTGTATCTACCTAACGTATATTTTCAATTAAATCTATTTTTCGTATAATTAACTAGGTACTTAGAGTTAACTATTATATATATTTTTGAGGAAATAACCGTTATAAAAAAATGTGTCGTAACTCGTAATGGTGCTGTAGGAGTCGTATTTGTTAAAATAAAACATATCCTTTGTTTTCAAATGATAGTTACTTATATTTTATTCGAAAATCAAGCAGAGCAAGGTTGTTTCAGTAGTCGAGGCTTTTGATCACAAAACATATTATATACCTACTCAGGTCAGCTTTTGACTTCAATCAAAATGCGGTGTTCGCAGACTTGTCATAAGATCAAAGTGAAATTTTAATTTAAATTTATCTGCACATTAATCACATCTTTGCACTGCTTCAATCTTTAGGACATTACTTAATCAAGAATAAAAAGTATATCTTACATTATTTTTTAGTTTTTACTATAAGGCTAGTTAGGCATCAGCTCTATATCGAAGGACCAGAGCAGGTAAGTAGTTGTAATATAGATATAGGTACATAAGCCTAGCCTAGTGCATACCTACAGATAACTATATTTATTAAACCAACTAACGTCTACCTATATTCAGTTTTCAAAACGAGTTTGGCAATAGCAAAAAAACAGATGCGTGCGTGTTTTTTGAGTTCAATTAAAACATAATAATTAGCGGTCGAACAAAACAAAAGCCTGCGGTCTACCGACTTGCATATGCTATGCAAATGTCACTGAAGATAATTATGTGCAGTTTTTGTAGGTAACACTTGGTATGACAAATATGTATGGTTTTCGTTATGGAAGAAATATGTACCAAATTATTATAAGTTCGTTGTAGATTTATTGTTGGATTATTATGATTTGCGGTAAATTTGTTCAAATTAAAATGGTTACCAATAATTTCCCTCAAAAAAATGAAAATTATTTTTCAATTCATACGCATTATAACGTTTAGGTACCTACCTTTGCGCGCGCACACAATAATTCAGCTCTATCACAAAGAAGCGCTAAATTATGAAACAGCCAGCGCTACTTTGTGTTAATTCAAACGAGTTTCGCGTTTATATTTAAATTTGATATAAGGTTCAGGCAAAACAGCGTTATTGAAATGCAAAAATGATTTCTATCATTCTTTGAAAAATGTAAATCGTAGGTACCTATTATCAAATGAGCTTTGACGCTTTTTGACACATTAAGGTCATAGACGTTCCTATTCTTATTTGGATTTCACATATAAAAATAAATAAAAATTTCAGGACAATTTTCACACACGGCACGATCTGATCCCATACTAAGCTTTCGCTTGTGTTATGGAAACCAGATGACATAGATATAGTACTTAAATACGATCCAACACTTATCCATATACAAAAACACGTTAATATTAGTGATGGGCCGAATGTGGATTGAACCGAATTCGAACTTCGGCCGAACATTCGGTACATGACAACGCCGAATTCGAACTTCGGCCGAAGTTCGGCCGAAGTTCGGCAGATCTTCCCGCCTTTTATTCAATGAGTCATTCATGTTATAATTACCTAACATTATGTATGATTAAAAATAAATAATTATTTCCTTTTCATACCTAATTCTGCGTTTTATTTCATTAAAATAATATAATTCCATTGACTTTGAATACTCAAGAAATAATAAAGTTTGTGACTTCATAATACATTTCACCTAACTAAACCTATAATTAAATAAATTATTTTAATTGATCATAATTATTATCGATGCTCATTCTCTCTCGCAAGGGATATCGGCGTGATATGTATGTATGCTGGTCCACCTACTACTAGGTATGACGATGATGTAACGAATTTCGGCCGAAGTTCGGTATTATGAACCGAATTTCGGCCGAATGACGAAATTCGGTTTAATGTGCCGAATTTCGGTTAAACTGAATGTGAAACGAACTTCGGCCCATCCCTAGTTAATATCAGCTATACATTAAGTACTGATACACAAAACAACACTCGGCACACGCAATAAAACGATTTCTAAGAAATAACTCGCCGCAAAACCAAATAAAATCGTGATTGATGCCGATGAGGAGCCGCGGGCGACGTCGGGCGTAATCACTAGCTAGCATTGATTGATTTACTGGGCACTGCCTATGCATGTGTAAGCGTAAAAATGTTTATAAAATTATAAGGTAATGTAGTGGTAGAGTATCATATTTAGCTAGCTCTACCACATATTAGGGAATACTCTAGTTACTATTATCTACTAATGATCGAATTTAGCCAATAACATTGTAAACCTATGTACCTACATTGTACTTTACACATACCTACATATAATTATATATGTAGATATATATTTTACACGAAAAGATAGTTAAGTATGTTATAGGTATTACATTTTTAAGAATTTCGCTGAAATGATAGTTCAGATATGAACTGAAATAAATTTTATTTTTATATATACTTACCTAGGTTATCATTTTAATGGTAGGTAATTTTAGGTAAGTACCTACAAGTACATGAAGGTGTGTATCGAATTGAATCAAGGCTAAGTATCTATTGAATTGGTAGAGTCTAGATAAAGGTACACCTAACGACGAATCACGCAAATAATCACGCTCGACCTTTAGAGAAGTCATCGTTTAAAGTCCTTACTGAACTATCCTTGTCTAATTATACATACATTAATATTTTTCGATCGCTTGTTAAAAAGAAAAACCAGAGACAACTCAGAGATATAAATAAGCGGTTAGTTAGGTAGGTACCAAAACATCTTTGTATTGGCTAAACATTTATTTGAATATATTTAAGTCTAACCGCCAAGGTCATTGTAACAATGACAAATCGAACGCATGAATAATTTTCAAATATGGATACCAATCGTGACCCGCCGGCGGCGCGCTTGCTTCTCATTGGTCGAATGTGACATGTACCACAGATGGTGTAGGGTTTCTATTGTAGTTTGAGGTTTTATATAAATAATAATATATGGGAATATCGAATAACCTTATGTTATTTATCTAGAGGTATGAACGGTATAGCGTGTAATAAATGTGGAAGTTTATTAGTAACTCTGAATACAGAGAAATTGTGGTTTTTGAATAATCATACAAGTACCTAGTGGAAATCTGTACCTCTACCATGAGTTGACATAGTTAAATCGTCTGACGTAACTACAATAGTACTAAACGTGAATAGTTCTTAACTTTCACGAGAACCGTGAATGACGTATCTATCGTCGAATAGTTATAAACTATGACATATGTCAAAATTAGAACTCATGGTGCAAAAATTGTATGGTTACTATAGCGAGTGTAGTATAGTTTACTATACGTTATCTACTGTAGTATACTATTGCACCTCATGCTAGGCTTTTTAGTTCCGCTACACACTAAGGGCGCGCTTATACAAACCGCTTACTACAATCGCTAGCGAGTATCGTGTGCGTAAACTCATGGTAGAGCTACTGAGTATTTCGATATATTGGCATTAGCATCTTTAACAAAAAGCGTTAGATATCTAATATATGCCTATGTAATCATTACGCACGTATCATGAGATTCATGTTTTTGTTTCCTCAACTAAAAAAAAGGCAAGAAAACAAATAATCTTACTGGTAATCAATAATCATTCTATACCATTTTACTAAATAATAAACACTGAAAAAATATTATTCTGCCTATTCGTGCATGATACTATAATATGTAACAAAAGATAAAAGCTTAAACTAATCATTAGGTACTAGTATAAAGCTAATTTCTAAAAAAATCTACCTACCTATTTGTATTATGATAACTAACCTAAGCTCAACTACTACCTAAGTAATCATTAATGTTACAATTTCATTCAAAAAACTGCTTACTATTCGCACGTGATAACGTCATCTACAAGGTATTTTATAAAACAGAAATAAAGGTATTATCTCAATATTATTCCCAAAACAATTGCTTTTCCCTACTCTCCGTGCATCAATATAAGAAGCCTATAATTCATTTTCAATTTTCAAAGTTCGGATAGTATTACTACAGATAATATAATACTATGTATACCGTATTACAGAGTCTAATGAAACGATAAATGTCACTACATACATAAAATACCTTCTCCGGTAAATGAGAAATGTGATGAGTACCTACGATAATATCGCTACAGTTCAATAACTATGCAAATTTTATCGCTACCAGCTGTTTGTCATACCATTATGAATATTTATTATATTTTGAGTATGACTTATACAAGAAGAAATAAATAAAAAAAATCCACTGAAAAATCAGACACGAAGTTTCTAAAGTGTGTAATTAAATGAATAAATAACAAAAATCATACGTTTTCAATTTTCTAAACCACAGACTGTCAAACACAATTATGTCAGCTGTCACTATAATTAAATTTTCTCTTGGCGGGAACGGGCATAGACAATTTTATTGACACATAGTATAAAATCAAGCGGTTAAAAGCGTAGTATTTGATTACACGCGTAATATATAAACCAGTCCGTCTGTACGCTAATTGCGAAGCACCGATTGGTTGATTGCTGGGTTCTCGAGTTCTCACGGGTGTCTGATATATGGGTGTAATGTATGAATTTTGGTATATGGGAACTTAGATTGAAAACTATAGGTATGCGACTAGTGTTCCGACCGCGGCTTCGCTCCATCGTTTCATGTTTTATTCTTAAAGTCAATATCCGCAACATGTTATTCAATTCATTAGAGGTTGATTAATGAAAAAAAAATTATTTCTATGATAAATTAATATATTTTACATCTGTGTAGGTAGGTAACAGAATCAAATACCAAATTATAATATTAAATTAGAGTGATAGAGTCTCATATTAGATACAGCGAAAGAAATGAATGATGTGTGCACACGAGTAAAGCCTTATATACCTATTAGACTGGGAATCTAGTTATTTGAAATTTCCAATTCCCTCTCAAATATTATAAATGCGAAAATAATTCTGAACCGATTTTCATGATAATTGTTACAGATTATCACGAAAGTTAAACAAAAAATACCCAAATTCTTGATTGATTACAAGAAGTAGGTACGCAAATGAATTTGGCTATATTTTGTAATAAAATCAAGATGAATATAGAAATCAAAAGTTTTTCATTCGATCCTGCGAAAATAGCTAGATTTAGTTTGTATGAAATTAGGTCAAAATATCAAAATATAAAAATTAAGTATTAACACGCATTTTTGATTGAAGTCAGAACAAGTTTTAAACGATCTAATATTTTGGAAGAAAATTAAGTAAGTGATATGTTTTTTTTTTATAACTATAATTATCATAAAAAAACAGTGTCAATATCACAATTAAAATATTATAATATAACGGTTCCCCACTGTTTAAAAACGTCCGAAAAACATAAACCTCCTTGCCCTGTCAAAAAAGCAGATCAATTTCCAAACGTAGAAAGATTCACATTAAAAAAAAACAAAAAGGCCAAGGGTTTTCGGAATGTACATTTAATTGCGGCTAATTCAGGGCCTGCGGTAACGATTACACGAGAATCGAACGCACGACCCGTATCATAATCATTCTTCTGTAAATCAGAATCGTCTGTGATTTATCGGTTAGAAAATCGATGTTTAATCGGTGAAAAATTTTAAATGTCAGTTTTTAAATAATGGCGGGAGTTTTGATAGTTCCATGCACGTTCCATGTGTTTCTGTGGTATCTTTTCAGTATCTAATTTTTGTTAGGTGCTGATTAAATATTTTTTATTCTAAACCGCAATAAAATTAAAAGTATCTGACTAATACCAACTTAGATTTTAATTTTCATTCATCATTTTATTTTTCCATCACATTCACACTTTTTCTATCGTACCAAAGTAATGACCAAAGAACGGTAATTATATCAATTTCAGAATTTGAAAAATAAGCTTCTTACATCATACATGTACCTATCGTCGAACCTTAATAAATCATTATATTGAAAATCAATTTATTAATTAATTAATTAAAAACGTATTGTGTAAATTTTACTCTGTGAAGGTGGAGTTAAAACTATATACTCAAATAAATAAAGCATATCATAATATCTATTAGATATTGTAAGATTTATGTATAATTTTGTATCTTTTCTTGTAGTATTCGTATAGGTAAACCATGTTTTTATAACTGAAACTATAATTAACATTAGCTGAAAAAGTGGAAGTTCTGTCTATCCAATAATAGATGGCGCTGATACCAGTAAAGATTTAATTCAATAATACTTCGGTAAATCATTTGTAACAACTACGCTACGGGACTACTTATTAAAAATATATTTGTAGAATCTCATTACTAGATACCAGATTCATTATAACTGATTCCAATTTAATTCATTTAAAATGTTATTTTATAATACATGATGATGTTTTTTCTTAACTGAGTTTATTGTAACTTCGGATAATTTTTACGTGAAAGAACATCATATTCTGCACACTTTCCAAGGATTAATTACGAGTTATAGTTCCACTAGTTCCTAACATTCCCGTGTACAAACTAACAAACAAAATTCTTCCGATTCATATTATTAATAATATTTTATTAGTAGGTACTTATAGATTACGTAACATATTTACTTTTCTTTAAAAATTTCCGAGAGCTTTAAATTCAATTATCACTACTAGGTATATTATTTTATTATCTAATACTAAATATCAAATACATCCTATCCAATTTTATATAGGTAGGTACCCATCATTTTAACATGATTGTAATTTTACCAGAATTTTACTACGAAAACCTGCTTTATTCTAACCACAGACTAAACAATCTACAAATCAGATAATCAAAGCCGAGATTAACAGAGTATTGCGAAAAAAATCCCATTTCCCAGACCGTCACGCGAGCACAGATAAAACAAAGAATAAATAAAACAAAGAAAATATACGTAATTGTTTGGATACACGCTAAAGCCGCACGCAACAAGGCTTCGTTGTCACTCGTATGTTTAAGTACCTAAAAGCTTATTTTATATGTGAATTTTATTCACAAAAAAGAACTTTAATGTGAAAAAAAATGGCACAAAATTTTTAATAGGTATTCATGTAAACTTTTAGAATTAATTTGCTTAGAGAGGTAGTCTTAATATTTATTTATAATTGGTCTTAGCTTAATGATATATAGCCTATAGCCTTCCTAGATAAATGGGCTATCTAACACCGAAAGAATTTTGCAAGTCGCACCTGTAGTTCCTGAGATTAGCGAGGGTCTCTAAACCATGTCAAAACTCACCTCAAGTTCGATTTTTTCATATATTTATAAGCATTATTACCAACTTACGACTGTTTTAACCTGTTTAAAAAATAATCTTAAAAATATTGACATAATTTACATACTTCAAAGTTGCAGCAAGTTGCATCATCAATAAGCATCAATGTAACCTCAACGATATTGCATTTAAGAACATTGTTAAAATTATGAAAAAATAACACGAAGCTAGATCAATAGATGTATTGTTGATAATTATACGTTAGCACCAATATATTGGGTTAAATAATACGTTATATTTATCATGAAAAAATTTAATTTATTACCCGAATCAGCTTGATTGATCGGTGATGAATCGATAATACGGAAACTGTAGAGTCGCTATTGGGTTAAGAAAATAAAATTCGATGCGTTCATTCTTGTATTGAATATTGTATTTTATTATTTGTTGTAATATTATTCCAATGGTTGTTAATTTGTTCATAGAATCAAGTCAGTTTGTAGTTTTGATTGACTTTATTTTACAATAAGTTACTAGGAAAATATTTAACTAAATAATAAACTAATTATCTCCACCAGAGTTTGCTAATATCACAGTATAACCACCAATCTGGATTTACAGATTTACACTTATATCATAGGTAATATAAAAAGCTTTAAGATATCTTTTTCTTTCTCGCTGCGCTACCTTGCATCGAAGCAAGAGTTTGATTATATATTTAATATTAATGGAGAACTTATACAGCTTTTATTGGTAAGAGAATTTTCTGTCGACTAAAAAAAGAAAATCTATCTAGCAGTTTCAGAGAGTATGTGTTTCAAAGTACAACACACAAACAAATGTTTCATACACTATAGAGCATATTTGCTGAGAGAACTTACGGTATTCGAAATTTCATAATATTATGAGCATCATTAGTATGCACAAGCGCTTATAAGTTTGTACCTAAATTGAACGGAAGCCTCCTTTGCTCTATATATTTAAATTGTGAAATAAAAATAACCTGTCGAAATATTTGTTACTTTATTCATCAAGCTGGCTAATAAACTGCAGTATGTAACTTAGTTGCTACACTTTTTTCTCAAAAATATAAAATTAGTCCTAACAGCGACTCCACAGCACCTCCAGAACAAAGTTTAATTGACGCATCGTTTCCTTCATTCTTATTTTTCGACATATTAATGTTTTGAATAAAATTTCTGAATGTTCGCCTTTTGATTTAATGCCTCAAGCATATGACGTTATCGGCTATGAGTTATGGATACATTTTGTATTCGATCATATTTGATGCATATGCATTTGGTAAAGGAATTTGATAAAAAAATAGGTACTTGGAATATGTAGCTATGTATTCAAAGTAGTAAGACTCGATACATACTTAGTTCTAACGTTTGGAACGTTTGGAATAACAATTATGATTTTATTAATTGTCTAATAGAAAATTAGGAAAAAAGATCGGTTCAATCTTTATATACTTATAGATATCACCTGCTTAAATTAAAGTCGTCGTTTCAATATTATAAATTATATAGCAAACATAATATCTAAATTCAGTTCAAACACGTAAAGATATATATTGAAATTATTATCTTAACATGTAAAAGCTCTACCTTCAAATAAACTTTTTTCAGTTGTAAACTGGAAAATGCATAGGATATCTAACTATCTATGCGCAACTAATACGGTATAGTTTTGCTCTACACATAATTTTATTCATTTCAAATGCAATATTAATGTTGATGACTCAATTCATTCAATATGACAGAAGGCGAACGCTGAAAATCAGTGACAATTTTTTTATTGAAGTGAAACTTCTTTATCGGGGTTGGAAAAAAATGTAGTGTAACATTTTTTCTTTACGCGTGACATTTTTCCGTTACGCGCCATCTTTTTCTTATCCCTACCACGCGTGATTCGACGTATTTCTGTAAAGTTGCATATAGTAAATTATTTTTTGAAAAATAAGGTCATAAAGAAGTTTCACTTCTTACGTGTGTACACTAGTACACGCACACATTTTTTTTTATTGTACGATAGGGAAGCGCTTGACCGCGATCTCGCCTGATGGTAAGCTGAGATGTGGTCTAAGATGAACACTGAATCGATTAAGGGATAATTCAATGTTCGAAGCATTTAATGTAATTAGGTCTCATTTGCTTCTTGCAAAATCTTAATATATATAAATCTCGTGTCACAATGTTTGTCCTCAATGGACTCCTAAACCACTTAACCGATTATAATAAAATTCGCACACCATGTGCAGTTCGATCCAACTTGAGAGATAGGATAGTTTAAACATGTAGGTACCACGGGCGAAGCCGGGGCGGATCGCTAGTGTCATATATAAACGTATTTTCGTTTCCTTCATTGCTTTCTTACCATTTTCTCCTTGCATTTCTTTGAACTAGTAACGGCATCTGAGCATTACTCATCCTATCAAATCCCGGGATTCTCAATAAAAACAGCAAAAGGCAGTATCTAATTTCCAAAAAACATCCCGTCGAGATATATTCTCGATAAACTCATAATTGTCGGTTACAACGTGCATTTATCAAATTAATCTATCGATTTTTGTGGAATCGACGTGCGTTGGCTTCCGATCGAATGTTTTAGCTTTTTTATACGATATATTATATACATATAGGTTATTTTATTATTTATTATAACAGGAATGTCGTACTATCCCTACTTTAATATTATAAATGCGAAAGTAACTCTGTCTGTCTGTCTGTTACGCTTTCCCGCTTAAACCTCTCAACCGATTTTGATGAAATTTGGCACAGATATAATCTTTAGACCCTGAGAAAGAACCTTTTATTGCGAAATATGTACCACGGGCGAAGCCGGGGCGGACCGCTAGTAAGAAATAAATCGTTGAATAGTACTTAGAGCATTAAACCAACATGTTGGTTTAACGCTCTAAGAAATAGTAGGAAGCCTGCAACTGCTTGAAAAATTCAGAGAAGTATGGTGATTGGTGTTGTAACTAGACTGTAAGCATCATTTTATTTTAGAAAACCTAATTAAATCTGCATGCTGTTATCTAATGTAACTATTATTTACATATAGATTACAGCATGTTAACTTAAATCCCGTAAAATAAGGTGTCAATATAGCTTTTCATTTTCATTGTTGGAAAATTTTACAAAAATCGGTTTTGTAGTTTTTGTGTAGAAAAAGCAGTATTTCTTTTAATGAACATAACGTAAAAAAATACAGATTTAGAGATCAGTAGGTACGTTACATAGATATAAAGATTAAAAAGTATAGAAAAACTACGACGGTAATAAGTATTCTTTTTGATGTCTTGAATGTAGAGGAAATAATTTTTATATTGTATAATTCTTTCAACAACATTTAACTTTACATTTTCATTCGGCGCGACTTTGCGGTCAAAGAGAATAAATTATTGCTTCGCTGTCGATATTTCAAAGCAAATTTACAGCAAAATCGACTCTACACTCTAGATATAGAGTTAAAAATAGCTTGAAAATAGCTTTTAATATATTTCATTGGATTCCCTTATCATATTTCGAGTCGTGTCATCTTGTTCACTCCTGAAGAGGTGTAAGTGGGATTTTTCTACTTAATTTTCAACTCTATTATAATGATATAAGGTTAGTTTTCGTTTTTCAATCAAAAAAGTGAGGTTAGGTTCGTACGCCTTAGGCGTTATGTACGGAGTAAGGAGTTATTGCAGGGACTTTGCGTGTTAAATTTTTTATCAGTTTTTATAGAAGAAAAAATATAATTATGTGGTTTTCTAAGTCATGCGTAATTTTATGGGAACGAACAACACAATGTAATGTAAAATGTAGTTATAAAATTAGTTTGCGGTTGTTCAATGAATTTTGTTACCTAGTTTAATCTTTAAGTGACTTGATCTAATAAAAGATAGGATGGGAGGATAGGTTAGAATAAATAAAACAACAACAACTGAAATTTATAATTTTATTGAAAGTTTTGTTACATAGGTATATTTATCACATTCATACAAGTTAAATAAATATTTATGATGAAAACAGTGATTCTTATAACTACTTACTTAATAATTTTGTTACCTTCCTTCACCTACGCATCTGCCAAAAGAGATACTACAGCTCTAAACATTACAGTATCATATACTCTTTATATACTATCTATTTTTGGTGGACAGTACCTAAATTAATCCATTTACATATTATAGAAAAAATAAAAATACAATTTAGTTCGATACTTGACATAAGCACCATATTCTAATCACACTTTTATTAGATACCTACACCTGTATTTTTGTATGTAACCGACTCCTGCAGACTCGATTCTGACCCACTTTAAACGGACAGATTTAATTCGAACTTTGTACATTATTAAGAGTCGATGACAATACAATAATTTCATGAGTTTAAGCACGTTTTTCATGTTTTAAACTAGGTATATTAATTTTAATTTTAATAGTCTCGATTCCTGCACAAAGTACCTAAATCTTGGTCTTAGAAATTACTTAACTTGGTAGATCGCTGTCAGTAAATAAATAAATAAAAAAAGACGTGTGGCACTCGGGGACTGCCGCGGTAAAGCTATTGCATGCTATGCCTTCAAGCCACACCTCCGTGTCCGTCGGAGTGGGGAGCGTGAGGTTTTTTCGTTACGGAATTTCTCGATTCGGTCCCCGCGCTCAAGGCCCGCGATAGAAACTATGCAATAGCTTAAAAATAAAAATAAAAAAGCCTTTTATTTCCACACTGTCGCTGTCAGTAACGACACCATAATTGAACTATAATTACTATCACTAGTTGCAGCCTGCGGCTTCGATCTTATATTATACAGATAAAGTAACTTTTCCTACTTTCAGATTCTTATATCTTATGTTAAAATCATGTCAATTTGTTGTTGCATAAGAAATGTGGTAGCATTTAGAAGAAAACTCCAGTTCATAGTAATTTATGAAGACCTTCTGAAATTAAAATTAACAGTAGGGTAAAAGCCGGATAGTTGCGCCAGTGGGATACTTGCCGCAGTTTCGAACACACTATGTTACGGACATTAGTGGCAATAACGCTTTACTATAGTTGTAAGTACCCCTCCCGCAGACCTCAGTGCCACGTCAATCGTTAGTGTAGACGCACGCGTTTCATCCGTGCGAGCGAAATTGTTCCGCGGTGAAACTTCGATAGGCGTTGAAACTATATTGGTAAGTCGTTTGTATTGAATATTTTTGTTACTAATTGTGATTTCAATATAGTTTATGTTTCTTTGCG
Organism: Colias nastes; assembly: GCA_907164665.1. Lineage (NCBI taxonomy): Eukaryota > Metazoa > Arthropoda > Insecta > Lepidoptera > Pieridae > Colias > Colias nastes. The sequence goes on along the minus strand of CAJQZM010041589.1, from coordinate 5,706 downwards.
TGCATTAGACTTTAAATTATACTGTTAATTACATTTTATTGCAAAATATTGTTGATTTATTTCGCAAATAAAAAGGGCAAGTATCCGTATCAAAAAGGATAGTCGCCTTAGAAACTTGTGCGGATAGTTGCTCTCGGGGCAACTATCCGCAACTATAAATTCTTTCACTAGCAAATATTAATATTATTGCGTTTTTATTGGTAATAAGGCATCTCCGTGCCGGTACAATATTCATTTCGCTAATTTTTTATTTAACTTCCAGGAAAATACCCTATCCTTGATTTTGAAAATGAAAAAAGACTAGTGACTCATATACTAAAGCTCGGAGACGCAGGATTTCCTCCTGAAAGAAATACAATTCGTCAGCTAGCTTACCAGTTTGCCGAAAATTTGGGGTTAAAGCATAACTTTAACAATGAAACAAAAACGGCTGGGCCACAATGGTTAAAAAGCTTTCTGGAAAGAAATCCCGAAATAGTTTTGAGGCAAGCTGAGGGTTTATCAATTGAAAGAGCGAGGGGTCTCAACTGAGAAGACGTTGCAAAATTTTTTGATCTACTTATTACTGTCTTAACTGAGAATGAATTGCTGGGTAAACCGGATAGAATATTTAATATGGATGAAACTGTATTGCATGCGATGTGGAAAGATGAAATCCCTCGCTTCTGATGATTAACGCCAAAGTTGATTGCCATATTCTTCTACTATCTTTAAGATAAATATCAATAATTTTACTAATATGTGATTATAACTAATTTAGAGGCTATTTTTGTTATATTGTTATAGTTTTATAGCAAAAAAATGTATAATGTTGATTAGTTCTTAATTAAAAAGCAAAACAAATAATAAAGACTGATTAAGTGAATTGATATAAATTTGTTTTTATTTAAAAAAATATTGTGAGGCGTCTATCCCCTCACGAGGCAAGTATCCTCTGAAGTATTATTTACGATAGGCAACTATCCGCTAGGTTAGGCAACTATCCTTCATTTGAGAGGTCAAATAAAACAGGATTTACTCAAAACCTTTAATAAATATGTTTAATAAAATAGGCTAATATGATGGTTCAAAGACCTATGTTTTGATATACATGTTGCATTATTCTTATTAAGTACATAATTTTTCATAATATAGCTTTTTTGAAAAGTGGCGCAACTATCCGGCTTTTACCCTATACAGGGTTATTTGTAAAACACCGGCAACCTCGCAGGACAAGATAGCTAACATCATAAGTAACAACATTTGTTCTACGACTTTTGGCATAACGCAATAAATTATTTTTAAATGATTTTTTAAGCTTTTATTGTACTCTCCTAACATTTGTAAGTCTATGTTCTATTCATTATCGAAAGGACGACGCGACGCCCCCTTCCCCCTCTCGTTCGCTTCTTTTTTACGTAATTTTTGGGATGCGCGTAGAGTTTATAATATTCAAACGGAAAATTAAATTAATATTTATTTTTGTATGAAAATAAAATCTAACAAATTATCAAAAGTCGTAGAACAAATGTTGTTTCTTATGATGTTAGCTATCTTGTCCTGCGAGGTTGCTGGTGTTTTACAAGTAACCCTGTATATTGGGTTAAATGGCCCACATAGGTATATCCAGAATCTGAATATTCAGAAAAAGATTTTTGTATTTTGCTCTTCATATACAAAGCATTTCCCTTTTAAACAGTATATTTACTTCATTCTTTTTAAATTCTTAATTCTGTGACTTCAAGTGACTCTTCTAGGAAAATATACATAGTTAACCTAGCTGATATAATATGTACGTTTTTCCAAAAACGAAAATATGAAACAGTAACTTATACTTGAAATAGTTATCACTTATCTCCATGGTTCTAGGAATGTATAGATACAATAAAAAAACATCCATTCATTGGAAATACAGAAACAGACAGGCAGATAATAATAGAAGAGGTAAGTATTATAATTAAGAACACGCTGTATATCTTGAAACAAGAAAATTTTAAATAAGTAGAATACATTTTAATAGATTCATAGGAAGCAGTTACAAAATCCAAGTCTGGTTTACCCTTTTTATTCATAATAAGGTATCGCTTAGAGCAAAAATATCATTATAATATTCCATTGCCCAAACGGCAGGCGTGGTTTTACTGTAACTCCGGGAGTTTGTGGTACAGGGTGTTCAGATTTTTGTATTTTTGTAACGATCTATGTATTTCTTGTGAAAATGGGTAATAGTAGTACTTAAGTTATACAAAATCATCAAAGTTACTGTTTTTAACAATAGCTATGTCCTACTCGAAATCTGTACAAAATTAGTGAGCCGTTTTAGAATGAACGGATACTAGCCTAGCCACTATATTTAGTTAGGTACCTAACATTAGAACAAATATCAAAAACTTTTGCAAATGGTATCTATCTATACTAATATTATAAAGCTGAAGAGTTTGTTTGAACGAGCTAATCTCAGGAACTACTGGTCCGATTTGCAAAATTATTTTGGTGTTAGATAGCCCATTTATCAAGGAAGGCTATAGGCTATATATCATTACGCTAAGACCAACAGGAGCGGAGCCACGTGAGTGAAAGCGCGAAGCGCAGCTAGTTCTTAAATAATTAAAAAGCATTTAAAATTAACTGTATTATTAATAACATTCAAATTGCCACCAAGAACCTTGGTTCTTCTGATGGCAATTTGAATGAAAAAATGGGGTTTGGTGAAAAACATCTTGATGTTCAATATACACATAGTAATATCAAAATAATTTAACCTTACCTAGCCTACTAAATATTCCTGCATATTAGAGACTAAGGTATAATGTACGTACTGCATACATTACGAACAGTTGTATTTATTTTATCTATATCATACATGTAGAAGTACTTGTAGAATTTTTATTATGCACTTATTATACCTGTTTTAAGTTTAAGTTTTTTTTGTAATAGTAGCATATAGCCAGTCAAGTTGCATCAACATGTTGAGGACTTTCAAAACTGCGTGTTTCACAGCTGATCTTCGCGTCGAATGTTGATCAGCCTTTGCTCAATAAATGATGACCATGACTGCTTATCTATAGTATAAAAATGCAAATCTCGAGAACAGCTCAACCGAATTCATTAATTGTTTTTCTAAGTATAATATTCCTTGAAGTACGAGGATGGTTCTTATGGAGAGAAAACGCTAACATGTACCATGGGCGAAGCCAGGGCGGACCGCTAGTAATCCATAAACATGCAATATAGATCATTTATGATATTTTTTTCAATATTTTTCCTATAGAGCACCCTGTATAACCTATAAGCAGTTACCCGCAGGCTCAGTGCGCACTGTATAATTATCAGACCTTTCGGGGAAGCTGGTCACAGCTACCGACCTTACTACCTTAGATCTTGCGATATTTCTTGGAAACATCCATGTTGAATATCTTAAATGTGTTTATGTTTGAGCTATGAGATGTTTGACCGATTTTGAAAGTGAAAATCCAAAATAATCATATATTAAGCCACTAGATGACTAGAATATACAATGTTTAGGTCGAATCTCTTGCTGCCCGCGTAGACAAAATGAATTCCCTTGGGAATGATGTTTTATCGCGGTTCAAATTAGCCTAAGTTACTCTTTAGTCACTTAACTATCTTCAGACGCAAAAATTAAAACAAAATTTACAACTTTACTACGTGAAAGAAGCACAAATACACTTTTGCATTTATAATATTATGTATCATTAACTAGGCCTTGCGGTTTTACCCGAATTGCTCCGGTCCTTTTCGCTCTATATACAAAGTACTCTGTGCCTGTTCGTCTTAGCGTGATGATATGTAGCCTATAGCCACACCAAAGCCTTCCTCAATAAATGGGCTTTCTAATACCGAATGAAGTTTTCAAATCGGACCAGTATTTCCTGAGATTAGCGCGTTCAAACAGACAAACTCTTCAGCTTTATAATATTAAGTATAGATTGGTTCCCATTGCAGGTACACAGGCTTCATATGAGAAATAGTGCAGCATGCTAGCCAAGTGCGGGTTGGCAGATGTCGCATGTCATCGAATTCTGAAATGAGAAAGGAATATGGGGCCATATGACCTTTTATTTCCAGACAGATTACGCCGTGAATTGAACTGACTGGCAAATTCATATTATGATCTCAATAACCAGCCATGGTTAATTATGCTATTATATGAATTTGCCAGTCAGTTCAATTCACGGCGTAAACTGACTGCAGGGAATAAGATGTCATAATACGGCCCCTGTAATGTATCTTGAATGTTTCGGATAGTATAAGTAGGTACTATAACTATAAGTAGTATAAGTGATAAGATTTAAGTATATTATAGAATTTGAGACTTGTATATAAGTCGTATGTTTTAATTTATTGTATCCGTCCACTTTTATAAAATAAACGTGAAACAGATCAAGAGTTTTATTTTACCTATTCATAATAAGTATACAGTTTCAACCTTAAAGGTTTCAACACATGTTTTATGTTATTGTACCTAGGTAATTATAATTCTCATATACCATATTTTATCTAAATTTAAACACTATTTTATAAAAAATGCGTACCTATGTCTTATTAGTAGAATTGGAATGAGTAGGTAAGTCAATTTTACATTGCATAAATAATAATTAATGTTTAAAAAATCATAAACATTGTTTAAATATTGTAAAATCTTAATCTCTGGAATCTATTGTACAATCTTCGGTGCATAATAGTATTTACTTAAGAAAAATATTAGTATAAACAAATATGAAATCAATGTAGTTGCCGTGCTGCTTTCGTGTGTTTGTTCACGCATTTCTCAGAAACTATTATACCAATTATCTTTTCACTGTTCTACATATTATTCTTCAACTTTGAAAATACATTTGCCGTGCAGTTTCTAATAATCAATAGTTTAAACGGTGTTAAAATAAACAATAATTTGATTTTAATTCATTTATTACCATTTTATTATCAACACTGCAGGTGTCATCAAACTTTTAAATTAGGTTATTTGTTTTTACAACTTAATTATGCTTAATTTGGTTTAAGTAGTGTTATAATATTATAATGTATGACCGATTAACAACCCTTGCTTTTGCAGTCATATAGCCTTTTACAAAATCATAAAACTAGCACATTGGACAAATCCGTATTGTGATATAGAATACTTAATATATTAGCATAGATAATATAGGTAATTCCTTATAAAGCTGTTCCACGCGTATTCCCCTCGCGAAAGAACCTGCTCGCAAAATCTAGCATTTCTATAGGTAGCTCATATGTTTCGGATGCCCTATATGTACCTATTGCTGTAAAGTTTCATTCTTCCATCCGTCCGTCCTGTAGTTTCCTTGAAAGTGTAACAAATACACATATATATTAGGGAGTAGGAAATATCATTATGATAAGTGCAACAAGACATCCCACTAACACAGAATAAATAGCTAAAGTGCATGAGCAATAATATATGAATAGATAATAATATTATAGTCTGTGCTTATAGACTTATATATTGTTTTTCGTTGATCCATTTTGACATAAAAATATCCAATTTTATAGTATCAGTACATTAAATACGGTAATTTTTTCACACTTTATTACAATATGAAGAAACAAATTAAAAGGATATTTGTGTAAAAATATATTTCTTAGCCATATACAGATTGCATTTATTTTATGTGATTAATTTCCAAATAAATTCTTATATGAAATGAAATTTGCATCAATTTACCAACACCTAACCTCGCCAAA
>CAJQZM010041588.1:32648-45793 GCA_907164665.1 Colias nastes | reverse complement strand
ATTGGACGGATAAGTTTTATCCAAGCATTGAAAAATCAGCCCTAAATAACATTATTTTATTATATTTTTATTATCTCTATATTATGTATAAAAAAAATACGTGTCACTTTGTTTGTCCGCGATAGACTCCTGAACTAATGAAACGATTTAAAATAAAATTTGATTGTGTTAAAATAACAAAATTGCGAAAGTAAGTATGAAACTAATATGAACATTTCCAAAAAAAAAGGCCCCTGGGTAGTTACAGCCCAGGGCCCCAAGAGTTCACGGTCCGGCCCTGTATGACTTTCTTCATATTTTGATTAAACCAACGAGCAAACGAATTATGAAGTTGTTAACTGCGAATAATAAAATTTTCGCCAGCGGCCGCCATCTCCACACATAAACACAGCGCTTGCAGCGCCTCTACCAATGATTAATGTGATGATGTTACGATATGATCAAATAATTTTGATCAATTCGTGAAAAAACCGCGCGTTTAGTTGCCCATATCGAGAAACGATTTCTTATCATTGATCTGCTCAAACCACATCATGTTGTGGCCAATAGACAATTAACCATTTCATGAAATGCGACCATTTCGTGTAATGATTAATCATTTCATGAAATGAGCAAATCTACGATATGGCCACGGCATATAATATATTAAATAACCAAATAGTTTCAATAAATAAGATTTATTTTCTACATATAAGTTGAAAATCAGCATGCAAACATCCTTTTACATGTTAGCAAAAGTTATTGAAGTAGGTATGCGATTTTTCATCAATTTGTTTTTCGAAAACTACAGATTTTTTTTTCAAATTATCGCCTATTTTTTTTATCGGGGTTTGGGGGCCCTTTTAACCTCGGGGCCCTGGGCTGCAGCCCATAAAGCCCATGGGTAGATCCGGCCCTGATCAAGAGATAAAATATATTGTTATTTTTTCATCGTAATCATAGTGAGAAACAATTATTAGAAGTACCTACTTAGGTAGTTATAGAAATCTTAATTTTACTTTTTCTACTCTACACTTTCAATTCTGTCAAGCTTACTGAATAAGGAAGAAAGTCTGTCCCATAAAATTCAGATGTTAATTTATTTTATGAATGATAACTTTCTTAAATCATAAAATATATTCAATTAATTTGAAGACTCACATCCAATAATTCTTTAGTCATTGCGATGGAGGCGTCAATCTCTCGAACCCGCTTTTCTTTAGCAGCAAGCAGTGCTGGCATCAAGTGCTCTTGATACCAGACCCTTTCTCTCCTTTTAGTTTTTTTCATAGCATCAGCATAATATGCGTCCGTCATATTTATTACTAGCTTTGCCTTGCTTTGGTTTAGTATATGTTTATTGTTGTGGTTTCATGTATATTATAATATATGCTTATATTCACGAATAATTTTGAATAAATTACAAAAATTTCAAGTTACTTCAGCTAAAAATGTATAGTGACATTGTTGACAAACAAATTATTGTCAGATTGTGAATTTTTTATAGGTATGTTATGTACTGTGAACTGTGAACCATGCTCAAACTATAGTCCACCCATGTATATTGTATATGTATGTATAAAGTTAAGTTATTTCAGTTGGTATAGAATTTGGGTTAAAGAAAACACATTTCAATATAATCAATTATTTATTCATTTCCATTTGTTTTATTTATTTTGTATACATATGTTAATTATTATTATCTCCTTGCTACTTCATACTATTTCGCGCAGCGCAGTCAAAGTAATACAAAGAAAAAATGTCTTAAGTAATACAATTCAATGGTTAGAAAAAAGACTTTGCGAGTATATTTCATTTTAAGCGTTATCATCAAAATCAATTTTCTTAGAATTAGTGTTCTCATCAGGATCCTTTGACATTTCTGTTATCGTAGACAAATTGGGGACAGCACACGTAATTGGGAATATTTGATTTAAATTAGCACCATAACCTACATCGTCCGTTTCAGGCTCAAAATCTGGATAATTTGTTGTTTCTTCGTCGGACACAAAATACCATTTGCTTGGACTAGGGTTGCCACCGGAGAGGTCTTCAGTTATCAGACTATTGGGTGTTGTACTGGCGTGGGGCGTATTTAGAATGCTCCCTGTTATGTTGTCTTTTTCGGCTTTGCTCGATTTACAAGTATCTACATCTGCAAAAGGAAATATACTTATTTTTAGAACATATTAATTTTTTAAGGATATTGTGAACGATGTTAAAGACGTTCAACTAACTGAAATGGAGATAGCTCATCGCCTCACAAGTATACAAAATAACTTTATAAATTAAGCTTCCTGGCTCCTTTTACTCCTTTTTAAAATGTTACTAACTTACTTCGGGATTCCAAACCAAGATAACGGCAATAAGGCAGATATTATAACTGTTATTATTTTTATATACTAAAAGATGCATGAGAAGAAAAATAATTACCTTTAAATAAATCGGAACCATCCTGAGCATTAGATCCCAACAACTCCAAAGCCATTTCACCATCTACTTTAGACCTACTATTCTCTCTCTCAGAATGAATGCTGTTCGAATCAATGGATATAATCGATTTAGAGTTTGGAACAATTTCCACACTATTATTCATAATACAATCGTGAGCCTGGAGACAAGTTTCTGAATGATTATGAATCAGATCCACACTGTCATTAATACCTAGAAAAATACCAGACTCTGCATCATTCGTGGTGTTTTTTTTCGGTATCATTTCATTATTTTCGGGAGATTTCTCGCATGCAATATCTGTCTTTCTTGAAGGTCTAGTAATTTTAACTTTTATAACATCTTTCTTTTTCCTCTCTTTTTTAGTTTTGGCGTTAGCAGAGTTTAGATTGTTTTCCAGTGGCACAGTTTGTTTATTATCAATGTCTTGAAAAATATTAATAAGTGGGGGACAGGAATTCCTGCCAAATTGAGCGCATTGTTCTGTGTGTTCTTCTTCAACAAACGGTTCACAGTTAGGAGCTTTTGCTTTAGGAATAGCTTTCCTCTTACGAGGAGTAGATGATATTTTCCTAGTTTTCCTTCTTTTTGCTATTTCCGTGGGTTCAGCATCATTAGCCACAGTTGTAACTACGTCATGTTCATTGCTTGCTTTAGTTTGTTTACCTGATTTTTTTGCGCTCTCTATTAACATATTTCGAAGCTTCGTACTTATGGAATCTGACAAGGTTATATCTTGAATTTTAACCGTACATACTTTGTTAAGAAAAGAATCAGTCACCATTGGGTTTTTAGGATTTATAGTGTAATGGTATTTAGAACCATCTTTCCCCATTTTCTCGACCGTATAGTGACGTTCCATCAGAGGCATAGATACATCGACCACAGGTGACATTAATTCATTGAGGGTTATTTTTTCACTATCTGCGACATTTAACGAATGTTCGTCGATGCTACTGAGTAAACTTTTATTGACTGATATATTTTCAACAATCGATAGAACTGGCGAAGTAGGTAGTGACATGCTGCTAGATTCATTCGCAATATATTCATTCAAATTTTTAAAAGTCTGGTCATTGTTATTTATGTTTTTTACATTTGAATTCGGTTCCCAAATATCATTATTGCTTATGTTTTGACTGCATTCGTCAATTCTTTCTAAGGGTTTCGATGAGTTTGTCTTTTGAGGCACAAGCAACTGATAGGATTCTGACCTATAAATGTGACTACTGACGCTTGAATTTGTGAACGTTTTCGATTTTAAGGGAGCAGTTAAGTAGGAATTGCTCGATTCACTGGTCATATCGTCATGTAAACAAGAAATAGTTTTTTTACGAATGCGACTAATCTGTTTACGGTCGCTTATACTACATCTCCGTTTCTTTCTAAAACACATAACGGGACTACAGTCTGAATCTACGTAGCCTTGAGAGGTATCTTCAGAATAAAGCAAAGCACGGTCGGGGGAATTGTGATTTCTTGCGGTTTCTATGGCGCTGTAAAAAAACATGCATTAGCAAGCAGTGCAAGAAAGCAGAAGCTAAAGTGTGATATGAGATGTGCCACATGCAAATGGAAGCAGGTTTAAAAATCTAAAATATGTGATTAAAGCGCTTATGATATCTATTGCTAAAATATAATATTATATAGTTTGCAACTTTTTGGTTCAAAATTATCTTAAACTACTAAGAATCTTAGGAATTATGATAGAAACACAAGTATACTTCTTAAATTTTATTTATAATCACCTGCTCCCATATACAGAATGATTGCTTACAAATAAAACATTTACTCCTTTAACTACTGCTTATATAAACTTGACAATTTAAGGTAAATTATTTCATTTTATACATAAGAAGATTTTTAAAAAACTTGATTTAATATAATTGTGGTAAAGTCTTACAAAGATACACAATTCTCGTCAATATTTTATAAAAATTGTACTTTTAATTTTTGTACAAAGGGATTTCATGGGACCAAGAAAGAAAGTAAATTTAGATACTACAACAGCTTATCAAAAAGGTCAATATTGACTAGTATAAAAGAAAGTGTGAATTTCATCTTAAAAAGATTATTTTTACAATTTTGGTTTTAAATTTATACTAATAAATAGCGAATTGTTACGATTTAAAATCAATGAGTGACCTTTATTTACAAATATAAAACGTATTTACATCAAGTGCCGAACAAATATGGAAGTTTTAGAAAAAATAAACATTCAGTTAATTTATCCTGAAATTTACAGTTAAATAATAAATAGACTTTTGCGATTGGCAACCGCTCATAGCTATTGGTTACATGACTATAAATTATTTTGTATGCTTTTTGAAATATTATATGTAAAGTCTAATCCACACGTCTGCCGAACAACGTGACAAACAACGAACACATAGGGACGGCGCTATACAGAGAAGCGAGAAGGAAATAAGTACATCTCTTTTCTTCGTACAGGTAAATTAGCTTGGAGAAATTTTTGCGTTTGTAGTAGTGTAGACCGGGAGATATTGACACAAAATTTCGAGTCATTTGTAACAGGATGGCGGTTCTACAGGGGTCTTAGTACGCAATGACAAAAAGAAAAACGATGGTGTGAACGCTGGTACCGGCGGCTTAGTCGCGTGGGCGTTAGTCGAACTCGTCGGAAAAATAGCGAAGTCAAACAATTTGTAACACAAAAATTTTAGAATTTACCGATAGCCCATAAAAAAGAAGTAGGCGATAGTGTCATGCCATACTTTTCCGGTGTGACTTACAGCCCGCCATACCGACGCGAATGTGTTGATTTAAAAAAAACAATTCAACCATTTGTAGGCTAACTTTTGCACAGGTAACCATCGTCGTGCAGCCATTTACGAAAATCTCCATGCAATACTTTTCGGTCGATTTCAAATGGTCGCCATACCGCCGAAAATCTGCAAATTTTTTTTTTCGCCGAACCATTTGTACCACCCTAAATTTTTTTTTTCAACAACTCCTGAATGATTATAAATAGAAGTGTGATAATGCCATACCTGTGGGAGGTGGCGAATGTGTATAAGATTTTTTTTTATTGTAAGATTTTATTCGTATTTTGAACGATTAGTAACAGTATGGCACTAATTTTTCCTGTAAGTTTGAGGTTCAACGAATATAAATACAAAATTTCAAAGATCTAGGTGGTGGAAATCTTCACTTATATAAATTAATACTAAATTAATTTTTCAAGTATGGCAGCACTTTTTCCCCCTACTAGAAGTATGGTAAATATAATAATGGTCACATTTTATCAAATACTCTCCAAAAATCCAAATGCAATACTGGTACAAAAAGTTTGGCGAAAAAAAAAATTTTTGCAGATTTTCGGCGGTATGGCGACCATTTGGAATCGTCCGAAAAGTATGGCATGGCGATTTTCGTAAATAGCTGCACGACGATGGTTACCTGTGCAAAAGTTAGCCTGGTACAAATGGTTGAATTGTTTTTTTTTAAATCAACACATTCGCGTCGGTATGGCGGGCTGTAAGTCACACCGGAAAAGTATGGCATGACACTACCGCCTACTTCTTTTTTATGGGCTGTCGGTAAATTCTAAAATTTTTGTGTTACAAATCGTTTGACTTTCGCTATTTTTCCGACGAGTTCGACTAACTCCCACGCGACTAAGCCGCCGGTACCAGTGTTCACACCATCGTTTTTCTTTTTGTCATTGCGTACTAAGACCCCTGTAGAACCGCCATCCTGTTACAAATGACTCGAAATTTTGTGTCAATATCTCCCGGTCTATACGTAATAATTATAATTTTTGAATTTTATGTTCTAACGATACCAAACGTCTGCACGTGGCACCTGCGGACAGCGTAAACTGGTTTATTCTGGTTTTGTGCGTGTTTCCACTTTCCACTATCAAGTGACGATTTATTTATTTGTTTTGTTTCGTAATTATTATGGTCAAATATTAATTATGAAACAAATTATTATGGACACGATATTTTATTGTTTCACGGTAGTCGCCTTGTCGTTTGCTCAAGGACGTGAAATTGAATGATATATTTTTTTTATAAAGTCAAAACCATTTTCTTTCAAATAAAAACTTGTTTTTATTGAAAACAAAAGTGTTGCTAGGAATAAGTATAAAATTAAATAGTAATGTTAGGATATCGAAACATTTTTGTATAGGCCAGAACGATATAGTGGAAACGCGCTCTAAGATCTGAGTAATATACACACCACTACATATGCAAAAATTTCTCCAAGCTAATTTACCTGTATAGTGCTGTCCCTATGTGTTCGTTGTTTGTCACGTTGTTCGGCAGACGTGTGGATTAGACTTTAAGTACTTATATAAATTTAATAGGCATATAAAACAAGTCTTAACCTTTATTGCATTAGCTTCTTATAAATATAATATATAAACTAAATACTATTGGGAATAACCTGTTAAAACCTGTTTTTACCTGTTAAACCTGTTTTTACAACAGAATTCCTCATAGTATTAAAGAGTTTAGTAGTGCTAAATTTAAAAATTATGTAAAAAACGTATTAGTTCAGAGAGCCTATTACAGCATTAAGGAATATATGGAAGATAAAAACCCATGGAGGGTTGTCGCGTAAAAACCACAGGACAGTTCTTTGGCATATTATGATATATACGTACAGTTACTTACATATTTTGTAAAATTAAATTGTAATACTGAAATGATTTAAAAGAGCAACTATGGAGTTTCTTGCCGATTCTTCTCCATAGATACTGCTTTCCGAATCGGTGGTAAATGTTAAAAATATGTATTGACGTTTCAAAAGTGCTTCTCGAAGAAGTCTAATTGAATAAATAAATGTTTGAGTTTGAGTTTGAAAAAAAACTAAAATGCAAATTAAGTTCAATCTGTAATATAATCAAGGAATAAAAAGTGTTTATTGTGTAGTTTTTTTTTTTTGAATTATTACATAGATAACAAATTATTTATAGTGGTCCTAATTTATTAAATATAAAAGAAGTAAAAAAAAATTGGTGTATAAGAATTGCCAGATAAATTAACTTTGTCTACGGGAATTTTAAAAACACACTTACAAAAATCACCTTTTAAGATTTATATTAGTGTCACAACGACTTACTACGAATTTTCTTGATTAACTCTATTTTTACAACCATTAGACTGATATATAGCGATACACTCAAAGAGTACTCAATTTTAAGTAACTGCTAAGTTTGTTAAATGTTATAGTTGAAACATATCATTGTCAATGACCTCTAAAATATTTTATTTTAATAAAATCTTTGGTAAAAATACAACTCAACGCAATGTATAAATTATTTACATCTTATTACTTTACCGGCTACGCCTACGGGGGATATGAAAAGGGAACGATAAATGATTATTCTTTAACAAAAACCTAAACCACCTTCAAACTGTTAGAGCTTGACAAAATTTGAATGGGATTAACAGGAATGCAGGAAAAAAGTCATAAAAATCACAAAAGGAGAAAAAAAAAAACAGTCGAATTAAGAATATTCTCCTGTTTCGAAGTCAGTTTAAAATAGGCTGACAATCATTTTGATAAAGTACTATATCATCACTTTCAAAACTAAACAAATCTTTACTTTAACTATTTGAGTTGCTCTCAAAATTGAGTACCATTTGAGTGTAGCGACTTAAGTGTTACTTACTAACTGTTGCGAGGTTTCCTCGCATTCCTGCCTCTCGGCCTGTTTGGAGATGGAAACTTATATTTGACGTCATCGTCTGGTTCGACATTACGATTCGCGTCTTTTGCTTTGCGAGGCGACGTTTTTCGGTTGTTGACTATGTTCTTTTCTGTGTTTTCTGTGAAGGGAAAAGTCTATTTGACAACATCTTCACTACATAGTAACGCAAAGTCGCTTCCTGCGTCTGTATGTATGCTTAGATCTTTATAACTACAGAACGGATTTTGATGCTGTTTTTTTCAATACATAGTTATTCAAGAGGAAGTAAGTTACGATATAGGAAATTAATACAATATGAACATTTGATAAGAAACCTAATGAAACTAAATCTTACCATTGAGCACTTTTTTAGGTGTCCTATTGCTGCGCCGTGTGGTGACTCCGATCTCTGGCTTGCTGTCAGTCTTTTTCTCAGTTTCGATAGAAAGTTTTGCTTTTTTCGGAGTTTCTGTTGTTTTTTCTTCTGGTGCTGGATTTTTTCTCGGTCTACCACCTCGTCTGCAACAATACATACATTTATTTATTATTTTAAGCGTTGGGAAATCATTACTAGAACTTAGTAAAAAAAACCTTTAAACCAATCAACCAATTGCAACAGTCTGTAACTATATTATATATAATTATTTTTAATTTCGTTTTGATAAAATTGAATTTGGATAAAGTTTTTCACGACGTGTGATTTTGTCTAAAAAAACGCAACAAAACATAAACTTGTCGTTTATAAAGAATTTATAAACGACAAGTTTGTGTTTTCGCAGGCGAAAAATGCGGGTTCGAATCCCGCTTGTGATTAATTTTTCTTTAAAAATTTCTCAACATTGAAAAATACAAATTTGGGATGGGGTAAATAATTTTCACATCTTTAACAGATTTTTAATTATTATGGTTTATTTTTAGTTCATATTATGTACGTTTAGTTTTTACCTCTTAGCCACATCCTGTGTGGGCTTCACATTAGTAGTATTAGTTTCGCCGGCCTCTGCTTTATCTAACTCTTCTATTTGTTTGAATATCTCACTCTCTATTTCATTCACTCTATTCGTTCCTGAGAAAGATAAGAGTTTGTAAAATTATAAAAAAAATACAATAGCGCATTTACAAATGTTTCATTTGAATTATTTTGCCTAAATATGATATAAAAATTAATAAGCATAGAATCTAAATAAATACAGCTTTAATTTACTAGGAGTAGAATATCCTATTGTATTAAAACTCAAAACATTGAAATTGAATTCAACACTTCTACAAAAGTAGCTTTATGATTCATGCAAAAACTATTGACTATCTGTTTCAAAATTTTTCACAACTTTTAGGCCACTAATTAAACAATAATTAATAAATAGGCTAGCCAAATAAACGGCAAATAAAGTTTATAAGCTTTAAATATTCAATTTCATTGCTGCACTACCTATTCACCATTTTCTTCTTTTTATAATTATAAATCCTACCCAGAAGTTGCCTGGTAGAAATCGCTTAGTAGCGATAAGGCCGCCTTCTTAGCTTTATAACATATTGACTGTTTATTTTTTATATATTATATGTATTACTTGGTGCTGAATAAATTGTATTTATTATTATTAACATACAGACCATTATCATTCTTAACCACCGGTGTAGATATTCCACTGATCACTATAGCCTCGGGGGAAACCCTCTGAGCCGGTCCACTTTGACGATCACTTGGCTTTTTATCTTCGTCTTTGTTGTTCTTGTTCAACATCTGCACCACTTGTTCCAGTACTGGGTTTATGTGTGTCCAGTGACCTTCTAATTGTACCTCCTGAATGTGATAATTTATTTATTATTTGCCGCAAATTCGACTTTTTTTTTAATACAGTATATATCTCTCTGTCCCAGGTTAAAAAGCAATTTAAAAGAATAGGGAATTATCGTAAAATTTTAGGTGAAAATATTTAACCGTCTATTTATGTACTATCCAAATTGAATTTATTAAATAAGAAAATATAATTTGTAAGAAACCTTTTTCATTCATTTTAAAATCTAATCAGCCTAACAGATAAATTCAATGTATTATAATTTTTTTTTATTCGAAATTTTAGCGCCATAGGAGAAAGTAAGTTACAAATTATCATTACCTACCTCATTATTCTTGAATAATTTAATCTTGACAGTATTATCTTGTTTATCTTCCGGGGCTTTAATCCCTGATGTCGACGCAATAGCCTCTGTGAATAATTATTTTTATAACAATTATGGATGTATCAAACAGAGAAAAACTACTATATTGCACCAAAATACAATAAATAATATCTTACCTTCTTGTTGAAACTTTTTTGGGGATGTCTGTTGAGCTTTTCTGTAAAATAAAAGAACTTTTTAAGAATATGATTCAGTAGGTAAAAAAAAAAAATTATCAAAATCTTCAAGTTAAAACTTGATGAACTTACAATTCCATTTGCTGCACAGCATTGCTATTTTCTATTGCCTTATTTGAATCTGTAGCCTGTTTTAATAATCTGAAAGAAAGTGTATATTATTGCAAAAAATAACTACGTTAAAAACAACCGACTTCAAAAACGGAAAAGTGAAAAATAAAAAAGATTTGATATTATTAATTACTACATATTATTTAGATGTGCTATTTATTAATAATAATAATAATATCAAATCTTTTTTATTATTCACTTTTCCGTTTTTGAAGTCGGTTGTTTTTAACGTAGTTATTTTTATTTAATACTTTTTAGTGTATTTTTCAACACGAATCAAACGAGCCCAAACTAGATAAAGTTGAGTCAATATATTACTGAGTTCCTATGGCCACCTTCCGATTCCATCATCAAATCAGCTCTATGTCATGATAATGTTTCATCGCTATCCAATTTACATACGTAATCGCTATCCAATTTACGTACTTGTAAAACACCAGCAACCTCGCAAGACAAGATAGCTAACATCATAAGTAACAACATTTGTTCTACGACTTTTGATAATTTGTTAGATTTTATTTTCATACAAAAATAAATATTCATTTAATTTTCCGTTTGAATATTATAAACTCTACGCGCATCCCAAAAAATACGTAAACAAGAAGCGAACGAGAGGGGGAAGGTAGGGGCGGAGCGGCGCTAGCGCCTATGAACTTGACCTATCTGCGACAGTCAGCGCATAGACTTACAAATGTTAGGAGAGTACAATAAAAGCTTAAAAAATCATTTAAAAATAATTTATTGCGTTATGCCAATAGTCGTAGAACAAAAGTTGTTACTTATGATATTAGGTATCTTGTCTAGTTGTTGTTGTTAGGTTGCTGGTGTTTAAGTGACCCTGTATAGCCTATACTCTATAGCCTTCCTCGATAAATGGGCTATCTAACACTGAAAGAATTTTTCAAATCTTCGTCAGATTTAGTAGTGTAGTTCCCGAGATTTGCGCGTTCAAACAAACAAACAAACTCTTCAGCTTTATAATATTAGTATAGATTAATAAATTATACTTAATAAATTATATTATTAAAACAGAACATACCTGGCAAGTTCATCAGATTTTTTCTTTTCCTCAACATACTTCAACTTCCAGTAAGATTCTTCTTTGTCTGATTCATCTGAAATATTAAGTTTTAAATATCAATATTATATGTACATTGTACATATACATATTATGTGTATTATCTTGAAGATATATTTATCTGTGAAAAAATTGTCAAATCAGAGCTTTGCCGGTTACCATTTACGATATAAATGTTGACTGTTATATTTTTGTAATATGTACTTCTATATTTATGGTGCAAATGAACAAACAAATTAAGGATAAGACATTATATACAGACACAAATACAAACATATATCTTACTTCATAAAAGATTGGTAAAATATGCTGGAATCTGTGAAATAAAACATACCATTAGGTGTATAATTGAGATAGTTCTTAAGAATCTTGCCATCTTTAACAACTGGGTAGATTTTCTTGCCATGCATTACAAATAGCCCGCCTTCCTCTTCCAAAGATAGTACTCGCGCATTTTTTGGTTTTCTACAAATAAATATAATACATATTGAAATTATCATAACAAATAAATATTTTACAAAAAAGATATATTTCAAAAGCTATTAAAAGTTTTTTTATTTAATTTTGGTAGCTTTTCAATAGACACTGCAATAAAATCTAATAAGATTTTACTTATACTTGACAAGGAATTTAATAATCATTCCATGCCATACAGAGGCCATATTCAAAAGAAAAAAAATATGTATGATATTGTTTATAAATATTAAATATATTGAAGAAAGTCCTATCTTATAATAGATCATGGCTGTCTGATTCATAAAGAAACTCCTAAATAAATTAATTTCATTCAATAATTTATGAAGGCAATATAATATGTCAATACTTACAGAAACTTCCTGGTGCCTCTATTCTTTCTTCCCCTTGGTGGTGAAATAAATTCCGACATAGTGTCCGAAGTGTAGTCGCTTGTGCCTGATGATATGTTTCTACAAAATAATTTGTATGTAAAGCCTTTAAGTGGGTCTTCAGTTTTTTTTATTATTTATGTCTTGAAATCAATAATATCTTATGTCTTGAAATTAACAACTCGGTAAATGATTTATTAGAAGAACTAATTGGTTGACAAAGGCATGTGCAAAACCTTAAAATTTAAGAAAAAGTACCATAGTATCATGTGTCACAATAAAACATGTTCAATTGAAAAATCAAACTTACAGTGTTTTGTGTCGCGAGGTCGATCGTTTTCTATTAGTATAACTTCTACGCCTTTTTCGACTAGAGATGATATCTATACAAAAATAAAATTTAATTTAATTCTTATATCATCATTTTAGATTAACATTACTCATCCACAGTTTTATTGGTTGAAAAAGCAATAGCAGGCAAAGAGGCAGAGACAACACAGATTTTCTTAATTTGGAATCATTTATTTACCATGAGTAAATCCAAGTGCATGGGACAGGGCATTATTTCGTTGTTTCTTCTGTATGAGTCGTAGCGCCGATTTATTTTTAAGTTGCACTTCTTCAACACTTGAGTCTGAATGTAGCACTTGTTCAGTTTTAGA
>CAJQZM010041588.1:12506-22648 GCA_907164665.1 Colias nastes | reverse complement strand
TTGACATTGGCTTAACTCTATAATTTTGCATCTATGACTGAAAAATGTCGGAATTATAAATACCGAATTATATTTTCATAATGACAACATTGTTTAGCATAATATTTGGAAAATTGGGTAAATATAACATCAATATTTTAATTGTAACCGATGTAAGCGTGTCTCAGTGAAGATAAAAATCATTCACTTGTGTAAAAATTACATACTAATTTTACACTAATTATACATACTCGAGTTTTCAGAGATTTTTATTCCTAAACGTGTTATCCTATTTATACTCTATTACAATGGGTTTAAGTCTAAGATGCCTAAAACCATCCTTTTGTCTATTATCCTGTGTATAACAGACCATAATTACTACATTAGTTAATGTATACCTTTCACTACCTCATATTTATGCTTTCTACTAATTTGTGTTCCATAGCTAGTTTAAGTATTATACGTACAGTAGTTATTTTATCTAATTGATATAGAATAATATTTTTTTCTAGTTCATTTAGGCCTAGTGCTACTTTTGTATTGCCAGCTTAAATATTGTGTCGAATTTAGGTGAACAGTAAACATGTATGATTAACCTTTTATATCACATGAGTATGTGTACTGCACAATTTTTCTTACAAATAAAGACTTAAGAAATTGTTACTTTTCGATCGTTCCAATAAATTAGATTGATTTAAATAAAAAAATACTCGCACTAAGACCATAAGATGTTAAAATAACTCTTCCATTGAGTACGGCCTATTGCAATAAATTTTTTTAGCCCTAAATTGAATAATGTTTTTCCAAAGTTATACATTGTTTTATGCCTTTCAATATAACATGAGTCCATGTTAGGCCTCAACCTAACAAATAGTCTTCCGTGAATCCGAGCAAGCAATAATGAAAAGTACATTGTAAATTATTTAGATGTTTTATATGTTTTGACATTATTGGTCAATATGTATAGCACATAAGACATAAATGGTTCATTTTAATAGAATATTCAATTAATGTTTAAGTTATTTGGGAAAACTACGGTAAAAATTGAGATTTCGTATTGATGGATTACGTGTGAATAAAATTGTCATTAGATAATTTTAGTACCTAGTTCGTTCATAATAGTGATATAAATCGACCCCTAGCCGAGATCCGAGGCATCACTAGGTCTTAGAGTAATTCGCGACTCGTATTCGATTGCGTATTCGATAGTTTTAATCAATATAACGATTGGAATTGAATAAATTAGAACATTGAATAGTAGGATTTTATAATCCGCCCAGTAGTATCCGACGTAGAGTATTTATGTGTTTAAATAACGTAGTGTGATCATGATTGAAGCCCCATTTACTAGTTAAAGTGCGTTAATATTTTGATGTAAATTTTATTTAACGTAGGACGTAATGTAATCATCTATATATTCCTCTTAGTGTTGCCATTTCATTAGGGTTTTATGAATTTTACCTTAAAGTACAATTTAAGTGAGATCAAACGAGCTCCTCGTAATCTGTGTGACAGAGACAGCAATAAGATAGAGAAGAGTTATATATTTATATTATGGTAATTAACTCAATGTGTGTTTATTAGTGTTGTACGTGATGTTGATATTATAACGTTAGGTCGATACGCACAAATTTTAGTGTAGTGTTTATTGTGTATATTTGAGTGTAGATCTAAGGTCTGGTTCATATATTTGTCGTATATAGTATGATAATAATAATAACGTCGCATTGTTTAAATACAATGCTTAAAGCATCCTGTGAAATGGATTAATAATTGTTATATGCGACAAATAGTACGAACAACATTTATAAAACAAAAAAACGTAGAGCAATAAAGCTCTAAGTGCAATAACACCGTGTCAAAGTAGATAATTTATTGTTCAAAGTATTATTAAGTGGGCATGAGCTTCTTTTGTCTTAACCAATATTGAAATCAATAGATTAAAACGCCGTGAGTGTAATTACGGCTATAAAATGTCCTCGAAGTAATATGAAATGTATATTCGATGTTCGAGGTCTTCTATACCTTATGTTGTTTTAAAGTCCAGTTTTACTATTGTTACTCTGTGTCAATACGATGCAATAAATCTGCCATACACGCATTTGTAACGTTTTAGAATTTTCAGTGAAGTTTGTAGCGTAGTTTTACATGTATGTATATTCTATGTCTATTGTCTAGTCATTATTTTAGGTGTTTTAGACTTTGAACTGCGAAATTTAACTTTTTTACGCATTTCTGTTTAATTGAATTATGGTTTAATGCAATGTTTCATTACAGTTTTACGTGAAAGTAAGTTCAATATATTTTTTACTTCTTAGATTTTTTATTTTCACTTTATTTTTTGATAGTATAGTACTGCACCCGATTGCAGTGCATAGACGAATAAAGCGATTTATACACAGCAACGCAGCGTAGCGCGTGAATACGTGTTTTATCATTGCATGTAAGTATCTCCGTTCGTATAAAAACACACGTGTCGCACGTACAATAAACCTACACGATGTTGCAGATCTGCACACCCGCAAATACGCGCGTAGGTGCGTTGTGACTTAACACGCAGCGTGATGCGCATGCAGCGCAGTGCGCAGTGCGCGTGTGGTGTGATAATCGCCTCAATAAAAATAATTTGACGGACTTATTTGTTTATTTAATTAAATAATTAGAAACAGGAATTCTAGGAATAGGAATAGGAATTCGTTTAAATTTTATTTTCCATTTTTTAGTTACATAACATGAAAAAATATCTATTATATTATTCCATAAACAACTACAAGAAAATTGTCTTGATCCCAATTATATTTGAAATGCGTAAAAAAAGATCTATTTCTCTTTATCTATAGTAATTTTTTAGACAGCATAATATTAGAAAGATGTTATCAGATATTTTTAATAATTTTAATTATATAATTAATTTCCATCGTCTATTCCTTTTATTAATGATTTTTTGCTGCCAAAAGGAGAAAGGGTATTTAATATAGTATTTTTTGTCAGTTACAAATATTGCAAGTAATCTAGAAACTATGAATTATATTAATTTGATACTATTTATTTCTTCAAAAAACCCCGATGAAAATGAAAAGTTAGTGGCCTAAACCGTCAGTCTAATTATACAAACTTCTACTTGTTTTTTTTAAGCGCAGTCAATATTTTTATACATTCTTGTATCTATGACTTAGAGTTCTAACAGACGAACGGCAAGTTGTGAACGGCAGAGGCTACTTCAGCCGTCGAGGCGACGTTTTGCGTGTCGGCGGCAGCAGTCAATATGTCGACGGCTGCCGTCGACACGCAAAAACGGATACCGTCAAACGTCAAACGCTTGCAGTTTGCCGTCAACACAAATAACTGCAAGCATCGCCACTTGTCGACGGCAGCCGTCGACATATTGACTGCTGCCGCCGACGCGTCGACGACTGACGTCGACAAGTGTTGACGGCTGAAGTAGCCTCTGCCGTTCGCAACTTGCCGTTCGTCTGTTTATGTGAAAAAGTGTTGATGTTTTTAAATTCTTTAATACTTCTATGATATTCCCTTCTTGTTGTTAAATAATACAATAATTGCATTTATTTAATAATGTTGTTGACTTTAATGAATTATTTTAAATTTGATTTGTTTCAATTAATATCATAATATTAGTTTATAATTAGTTATTTGTACTAAATATTGTTAGATTTTTATTAATGTATATTTAAGGATTATTTTGTTTTTTATATTCCATTATTTACAGTATAACTTAATATCTTTTTCCTGTGGATGTAAAAAATTGTTTTAACTTGATGTAAATTTTATTTGGACATATGTATATTAAAAATTTTGTTCATAATAATTTATAACACCAAATAGTACCTTGTATGTAAAGAAATAATATTCTATTCATATGTAAGCGTGTGTAGAGATTTTGTTGAATAAATGTCATGTTGGAAATACTGTGTTTTATTTTTTTGAACATCACTACATAGTATAAAAGAAAGTCGCTTTCTCTGTCCCTATGTCCCTTTGTATGCTTAAATCTTTAAAACTACGCAACGGATTTTGATGCGGTTTTTAGATTTTAGATAGAGTGATTCAAGAGGAAGGTTTTAGTATATAATTTATTAGGTTTTAGACAAAGCGGGCGAAGCCGCGGGCGGTAAGCTAGTATAGGATAAATACTATTACTATTACCATGGCTGTGAATGGCAATTTTTTCAAGAAATTTAATTTAATTTTAAGTCATTCAAAGTTCAACCTTAGATAAATAAATATATACAGGGTGTCCCACTATTGGTATACTAAGCGCGAAGGTACTTGGTGTTTTGCATACACTGATCACGTAAAAAATACTTAAACAACAAAATTACGTCAAAAATTTTTTGCTAAATTTTTCCTGAAAATCCATGTTTTCTTCTCTAGCTTCGCGCAGCCAGCATATACCGCTTCTCTAATGTGAGCATTTTGTCTATGAAAACATAATCTTAAACGATAGCTCACGTGCTGGTGGTAAAAATGGGCGGGTTGCTTGTTATGGGTGTACACATAGAGTTTTAAGAATTCATATATTTGAAAAAAAATGCGTCTGGAATTTTATATATATTTTTTACGTACTCAGCGGATGCAAAACTATAACCTCCTTTGAGCTTAGTATACTAATAGTGGGACACCCTGTATATAAGATTCGTAGTCAGTGCTCTATTTTAATATTGTTTATCGTTTATACGTAGAAGCTATTTTACTGCAGTTTAATTTGGTTCGTAATTTTTTTTCCGAAAGTTTTAAAAATAGGTAATTTTATAGATATTGAGGCGTTCTTTCCGAAAAGGCCTACTGGGGAAACCACATAAAAATGCGTCGCTCACACTTTCTCAAGAGGCTGTGGATAGATCTCGCTCGCGTATGAATAATGTAGTAACTCTACAACGCTGAGTGAAGACACCAAAAGACACACAAAGTATAGATTTTACGAATTAATTTATAAAATATAAATTATTGTTGGAATTTTTCTCTAGTTTATTCTGTCAGTAGATAATTTACATGGAGATAATATGTCTCGATATTCAGTTAAAAATTTATTTCTAAGCGATTTTTCAATATGGCAGCGCAAAGGGAAAAACACGAGATGTGAAGGTGGGAAACTGGAAATTCGAAAAGAGTACTTGACGAGTCTAGTGATATAGGTAGTATCTAAATGTGATATACAAAATACATTTATAGGTAAGAGTAGGTATATGTAACTGTAGGATTGATCTTTTAGGTACAAATAAAAGTAATCTATAGGTATATTGTAAATATTACAATATATTTTGAAGATACAAAATTATAAGAAGTTGAATGAATAAGCGATGAGATGAAGTTTGAGTTAATTACCTCAGTAAAACATAATTAAATTTTGTCCTAACTAGGAACGTATCTCAACGTTTTGCAACAACTGTGCTTACAATAAACGCCGTTCATTACACGCGTAATAGTTTGCACATTATAACAAACATTTTATAGAGCAGCCATGAAACGTAAACTATAAAATCGCACTAACTATTGTTCTCAAGATGGTGGACACTGGACAGTGATCATAAAGTTGGAAGTAATGTCGCTGTAGTGTGCCAACTGACGCATTCAACGGGCACATTTTGTTCACACTCCAAGTGTTTTATGTAAGAAACTAGCGACCCGCCCCGGCTTCGCACGGGTGCAATGCTGATACTAAATACACTACAGAAAAACTGTGAACGTTGTATATAAAAACATAGCGGCCCGCTCCGGCTTCGCACGGGTATATAATATATAGCCGGGCGGCCGGCCGGTACCGCCGCAAACGCTACGTCCCGCAATTTTTAAATCTGTTATATCTTCGAAAATATTCACTTAAATCATACGGTGTAAAGGGCCATATAGATCTATATTAAATGATCAATGTATTCAAGGTATTTAATTGGTTAAGGATTAATGCTGTATTGGTTAAAATCGCTTCGAAAAATAGCCATTATTTGTCGTAAAAAGTAAATGACAAAAAAAAGTTATTGTGGGTTATCCATAAGAGATAGACATATACCATCGCGGACTTTTCTGTAGACCTTTTCAATGCGTATAATACTTAGTACATTATTTTGATAAAACTCGTAGGGTTCAGCCTGCGTTTGCAATGTAAGCGGAAAAAATGTAATTTTTTACGACATCACATTAGAAACCTCAAAAATAACAATACTTCTCCACTATTTAATGGGTGTTATTATACATATAAACCTTCCTCTTGAATCACTCTATCTATTAAAAAAAACCGCATCAAAATCCGTTGCGTAGTTTCAAAGATTTAAGCGTACAAAGGGACATAGGGACATAGGGACAGAGAAAGCGACATTGTTTTATACTATGTAGTGATAGTGATATAACGGCCGCGGCGTTATGAAGGAAATGTTAGCGATTTTTTAGTGTAAAGCTTTCGCTATAACGATATAGCCGTAAGCTTTGTTGTGGAAGTTTAAACTCATTCTAAGTTCGTCGAGAAAATTTCTGGAGGAATATGTATATTAATTTAAAGCCGTGTGATCTTCTTTGTTTTTTTTCCATTGGAACCTAATATGCAAACATCTTATAGAAAATAATCAGTATCAAATACTTAGTTCTCCGAATCCTATATTATAATCCTACTAGCTTTCCGCCCGCGGCTTCGCCCGCGTTTTCAAAGAAAAACCCGCATAGTTCCCGTTCCCGAGGGATTTCCGGGATAAAACCTATCCTATCTCTCAAGTTGGATCGAACTGCCCATGGTGTGCGAATTTTATTATAATCGGTTAAGTGGTTTAGGAGTCCATTGAGGACAAACATTGTGACACGAGATTTATATATATTAAGATAACTCACTATTGAATCTTTGTACCTAGATAACAAAAGAGACATAACTTGAGCTTTTAAACATAGTATATATGTATAAAATGACTCTTACAATGACAGTTGGCTAAAATTATTTAATTAGGTACCTAATAAATAGTAGATATCTTATTATTTATGTTAGTAATTAACGATGTTATATGAAATCACGTTGTGTTAAGTTTATAAGTTATCATAAACTCATAATGGATTACGCAAATGTTCGCCAGTTGTAAATTTACGATTATAACCGATAACTGTTAGTAGGATAATAAAAGAGCTATACATATTACTTAGTCATATTAAATATACCTACGTGCCTATGTTTACTTTAAGTAATGACAAATAAAGAAGCAGTTGGTAAATGTATTTACTCCTTTACTTATATGTACCGTACTATTCTTATATTCTTAAACTTACCGTCTACATACTTCACATCCTGTTAAAGTCTTGAAAAATCAGCATTTCATCATTTAAACTTTCTTCGAGTATTCATAGTGACGCGACGTTCAAAATTAAATACATATTTGATATTACCTATTCCTGGAATAGGTCACATCCGCAAGTCTCAAAAGTCAGAATTCAATTTTCCAATACTCTATATTAAAATCAAAATTGAACTTCCCTGTTTCCGCGAATAGAAATATTTATATTACCTCGGATTTTGATTTTGCATGCTCAACAGCACGTGTTGTTACTTAATTAATTCAATTTGAAATAAGTAAAATAATAATATTTACGCGGAAGCTTCTACAAAATACAAAAGCTCACACTACTACGAAAATGTTCATATTTTTTAATATAAAGTTTTTTATTCAGTAAACATGTAAGACATGAACATTTCTTTTTTTTAATTATCTACGTTAATATAGGTACTTACACAATGAATATTTACCTACAACAAATCTTTTAAAATTTTTCTGCATCGTTTTCTTAATGTTTGCATAATTTATATAGGGAGGTACCTAGGTACATAATTATTATGCAAAATGCACCGAAAAAGCTCTGGAAGCTTTATCTATTTTGTCAAGTTTTAATTAATTTACGCAAAGTGAATCGTTCTCTTTTGTATAATTTACGGTGCCCTCATCACAAACTTTTACAATCCTATACAAACAAAAACTGTTTTGAAAATGAATTTAACTTAATGGGTCCGAGCGCATTAACTTGACGATCTCTCATCAAGGGTTAATGGAGGAGAATGGCGGGAATCGTGACTTGTTGCGTCACTCTTCGTCTTATCACCCCATACAATACTGTAGGCATCCACTGTATCCACGCTTTCACAGTTTCAGTTTCCCGTCACGTCGCGGGAAGACGCACGCTTTCCCGGCTTTATCAAAACTACGTGAAAGCGAAACTTTTTGCTTAACCAACGATAAAGAAAATACACATAGACTATGTTCCATTTTTAAAAATAAATTATTTTTAATCTACATCCAATTTCCCGCGTTCTCAGTTTGAATATTTTTGCAACAAAATAAGCTTGAAAATGTATTTTATTAAATTATCACGCTTGGTTTTGTTAGTTTTTCTTTTGAAAAAGTCGTTTTCGGAGCGGACTGTTTATAAAGTAGGGGTTTTGATGGCGTCTAGATTAGATTCCCCTTTTGATTTAGAACGCTGTGGTCCGGCCGTGGACCTCGCTCTTGATAAAGTCAATGAAAAGTTTTTGGCACATCATAACGTCGAATTACAGAAAGTGCAGGGAAGGTAAGTTAATAAATAATTTCAATATTTTTATTTTTGTAAAGTATCTTTTGTGGATATTTCGTACTTAGTATCTTAGTAGTTGTAAGTAGGAGCTATTGTGCTATGATTTGCGGAAATTTGAAATAAACATTTGCTGAAATTACTTACCATGTAATTTAAATACCTATCATTTGTATTACAAAAAAAAATATTATAATATATAATCTGAGTAAAAACTGAAGAAAAATAAAAACGTTAAAAATAATATTATCTAATTAACATAAAAACTAATGAAATGGTCACCTATACAGACCTTGTCATCACTTAGCAAATGTTTATCATTTAATTTCATTACCTAATAGAGAAACGGGAAACTTCGTCATTAAAAATTAATTTATCATACACAGTCGAGTAAATAATCTTCAATTTGTAAAAGTTTCATATCAAAGGTATTTCATGCACAAACTCAAGTTTTTTGGAACATAAATCTCTTTTAACTTACTTTGTGATCAAATTTAAATTATAATCATTTGTTAACAAAAAAATGAAAAAAATTCATCCGCCTTCCAATTGTCAGAACTAAAAAAATGGGACTAACCAGCTTTCAAATAAAAAAAAGGATCATTAAAATCGATTCCAGAGTTCTAATAAACAAGCAAAAAAAAAAAAACAGATCCGAGAGAACCTCCTCCTTTTTTTGAAGTCGGTTGAAAATGAATTTTCGCATCCAACCGAGAGGTAAACTCATAAAAAGGTAAAGGTTTCCTGTGTCGCTATTTTGAGGTATTAAAATATAACATCATCTTTCAACGCCATTTACGAAGATAACATCGCGGCTTCATAAAGTGTTCCAATATCTTATTATTCTAGCCACGTCGAGGTTTAGGAGTCATTATTTTATAAGATACATTATGGTACCTATAAGCAATGGATTTTTACACCTGAAAAATGTGATATTGTTGACTGATATTACCTAAGCCCATGTCATAATACAGCTTATTGAGTATTGTGGCTGGTTACGTAGGTATTCAACCGATATGTTACTTATCGTTAATTAAATGCATTTGTCATTTTATCAGAGGATTAATTAAATATTACATAGGTAGTGATCTATTTAGGGCACAACTGTTTTAACTATTAATTCGATGACTGTCATGGTAAATCACTACATTGCATAGTATAGCACAAAGTTGCTTTCCACCGCCTGTGTGTCTGTATGCCTAGGTTAAAAATTACGCAACAGATTTTGATGTTTTTTTAATAGATAGAGTGATTCTAGAGGAATGTTTTCGTATAAAAGCGGGCGAAGCCGTGGGCAGAAAAGTAGTACTATAAGTATATAAAATGATTATTTTAGAAAAAAAACATCATTGAGGTACAATGACGTAGGTAGAATGCGGGTTTGATTACTTTATACGCGCAGAGCTCCCCTTATACCCTCATTTCTCATCTGCTTAGAATTCGCTTGTATCTACATAAATCTGAAAACTTTTCCTTCCTTTACACACTCAGGAAAATTCCCGTAAGAGTTTTATTTGTTGTGCATTGGCCTGAGAAATCGAATTATTTAAGTAGTGTATTTTTTTCTCAGCTGTTTTGGAGAGTGTGTTCCGCAAGATGAACTGGGACAG
>CAJQZM010041586.1:0-12859 GCA_907164665.1 Colias nastes | reverse complement strand
AAAAAAAAAGAATAGAAAGAAGCAGGATTGAAACCAATTTGAAAATTAACAACAGCTATTGGCTTACCGCGCGCGGCTTCGCCTGCTTTGTTTAAAACCTAATAAATTATATACTAAAACCTTTCTCGAGAATCACTCTATCTATTAAAAAACCACATCAAAATCCGTTGCGTAGTTTTAAAGATTTAAGCATACATAGGGGTATATGGACAGAGAAAGCGACTTTGTTTTATACTAAGTAGTGATTTAAATTCTATTAAACTATATTTCTTTATTTATATATTTCCCAGGGCAAACAGAACGCATATCCGAGATCCAACAAACGGAAAGCGGACGGATGGTCTTCACTCCCCGCCTCTACACCGAAGATATATGGGGTTCGATTCTCGGCGTGGACTATTTCCACACACTGCCTAGTTATCACACGAGGACGTTTATATTTTCCACTAGACCGAGTGTAGCGGATTGTGGATCAGATAAACTACATGAGTGGACGGTGGACTTGCATCCGAAAGGGGTGTGGTTTCAGAAGAGCATGTTGATCGTGTGGTCGGGGACTTATGATGTGAGTTTTAGTTTAATCATTGTTGTACGGGATCCATAATTAATTAATATGAAACTAGCTGCGCTCCGCGGTTTCACCCGCATTGCTCCGCTGTTGGTCTAAGCGTGATGATATATAGCCTTCCTCGATAAATGGGCTATCTAACAACGAAAGAATTTTTCAAACCGAACCGGAAGTTCCTGAGGTTAGCGCGTTCAAACAAACAAACTTTTCAGCTTTATAATATTCGTATAGAAGAATTATTTAAATATAAAAACTTGTTATAAACGGAAACTATAATAACTATATAATGAATGAGTCATGTGAGGTGCTCATAGTGACCGTCGGCGACGAACTGATTTAATATAATTGTAAAATATAAAATATTGGAAATAATTTGGGTCACATAGAATGCAAGCTAAGGTTTGATTCACTTTGTACGTGCTTGCTCGTACAATTGTAATAAACCTTGTTAAAGTTAAAGCTAACTTTCTGCCTGCGGCTCGGCTCGTGTTGTGTAAAACTTAACAAGTTAAACCCGACTTTACTTATTGTATTTTTTGTAAGTGAAAATATAAAAATCAGTGCAGACATTTTCGAGTTCATCGCGAACAGACAGACGCGGTGGAAGACTTCGTTTTATTATATGTAGGGAAATCTTAAAGAAATAATAACCTTGTTATTTGTATAAATAAACATTTAAAACGTACTTAAAAAAACTGTCAATACATGTTACCTGATAAGAACGAAATATACTAATTTTTCTTTTGTTCAAATACAATTTTTATTATAAATTCTAGAGAAGATCATATTATCTAAAATTGTGTCAGTTTATTCAAGTAATAATTCAAATTCATTTTATAGGCACCAAAACAAAGATAATTACAATGAAAGAGAAAACAAAAAAAAAAAGAAAAATACAAATTTAAAACTATGGTTATGCCAAAAAGGTCCCCATGTCACACGTCAGCAAAAGTTACAGAGAATGTTTGGTTTTCGGTGACGAACGGTAATGCGGCTTAAATAACAGAGCACGACTGCCAATCAATATAACTTGAATGAATATAAATAACTACATAATATAATATACAACAATTTTTATACATAATAAAAGTATAGCAAGAAAAAATAGAATAGATAATGTATGTAACTAGCACCATTTCAGACTTCACCAGAAACAAGTTCACCGGAACCAGACACTGAAGAAGTAAGTAGGTATAAATATATAAAAAAGTGAAGTCCCATGTCCCCTAGTGGGGTAAGGGGCAGATGCATTATACATCTGTTTCACTGATCGATTTTTTTTAGGGGCAAGTAGGTGATCAGCCTTCTGTTCCTGCCAGGCCGAGACATTTTTTATTTAATTATTATTTTTCTTCGTCTCCACCGGGAATCGAAGCCAGGACCCCCCGTTTCTACGCACACGCGTCACACCAAGGAGACGGTCATAAATATAAAAAGCAGTTATCTATACTAATAATATTATAAAGCTGAAGAGTTTGTTTGTTTGTTTGAACGCGCTAACAAACAGGAGCGGAGCCACGGGGGTGAAACCGCGGAGCGCAGCTTAAGCTATA
Organism: Colias nastes; assembly: GCA_907164665.1. Classification (NCBI taxonomy): domain Eukaryota; kingdom Metazoa; phylum Arthropoda; class Insecta; order Lepidoptera; family Pieridae; genus Colias; species Colias nastes. Next base: position 10,738 of record CAJQZM010041586.1, on the reverse strand, counting down.
TACGCCGTGTAAGTGGGAAGAACGCGTGTGCCAGGAGGAAACTGATTTTGATGATAATTTAGTTTAGTTTTTAAGTGTTTTTAAACGTAAAGACAAATCCTAAATTACGAATGGGAGGTTGAATGTTAAATTGCAAATCAAGAAAAATAATGATGACAAACGTAAAATAGGGTTGAGTTTTAACATTTCATGAAACAATAAGGGCGGCCGTACACGGACCGCTTGACCGCGCGGTGAACTATGGACATTCATTCACTGCCGTACACGGCCTGCTCGAGCCGTCGCGACCGCTTCAAGCCGTCAACTGCGCGGTTTGTAACGACAGCTCGAGCAGTCAACGACCGACCGCTCGACTATTTAACGCCGAAAGAATTTTTCTAATCGGACCAGTAGTTCCTGAGATTAGCGCGTTCAAACCAACAAACAAACAAATAAACTCTTCAGCTTTATAATATTAAAGTATAGATATAAGTTAAACGCTCATTTACATAGGAATGCTGCGGATTATTTATTTATTTATTTATTTATGCTTTATTGTACATACATACCAGGGCAAACAAACTTAGACTATAATTTTATCCAATAATAACACACGGGCACATATGCACGAAAAGGCGGCCTTATTGCTCAAGAGCAATCTCTTCCAGGCAACCCTGATTGTAAGGAATGTTGAACGAGTACGCGTTGGCGCAAATTCAATTTCTAAATTGATACATTGTAAAAATAACTAAACTGTACTGCGGATTGTTTCCACGGCATTATTTATTAAAGTCTAAACTAAGAATTCGATGCTTTATGAAAGTGTGTAATTGAATGAATTCTCCCACAGGTCCCAGAGGTGGTGTTACGTACAGTGCGTATCTCGATCACTTGCCAGAGTTGTTCCCAACCAACCAATGAATATGATGAAGCATATGAACCTGATGTTAGAGTTAAGGTGAGAATTTGCATATTTTTATAGGTTAATATTTTTTCTGATTGGGTTATTTGTTAAAAAGTGAAGTCCCATGTCCCCTAGTGGGGTAAGGGGCAGATGGGCAGGGGCGGGCATTATACATCTGTTTCACTGATCGATTTTCTTTAGGGACAAGTATGTGATCAGCCTTCTGTGTCCTGCCAGACCGAGACATTTTTTTCTTTTGTCTCCACCGGGAATCGAACCCAGGACCCCTCGGTTCTTCGCTTACGCGTCAGCCATTGGACCAAGTAGAGGGGCCAAATCATTATCATCTCGTAATATTTTGTTTTGGCACCTAGCTTTTTAATAAAGAAACAACATGGACACTTTATGCTATATATTTTTTGTAATTTAGTTTTGCTATAATATCTTGACAATCAAATTATCTTTATATATTTCAGATCGGTATACTAGTATGGGGAGTACAGAATGGCGTAGAACATGTAGCGTCCGTTGTTGAAAGAGTGCATAGATTTTCAGCACAGAATAGGTAAGAATATTATTTTTTTAAAAGAATAAAAGAAGATTATTAATACTATGAGACATGAGCTATTGTCAAACAACTTAAACTAAAAGTCATAAGTGAAATAACTGTAACAAAACAACTCAGTCAGTATTCAGTTTAATATACATAATAAAGTTATTATTAAATAAATTATGAAGTATAAAAAAATTTGTTCATCCGATCTTAAATAAAATCAAAAATTGTATGGTAACTTGATTCACAATTATTTATTTTAAAAGGTCTTCAAAAAATCTCCAAGCAACGTTGTATGAACATTCATTGAAAATAACATCTTATTTCGTTGCAATAATATTTAAAGTCCATTGTATCGATCATTAGAAAACTCTGCCGACATCCAAGGCAGAGTTTTGTTTCAGACAATTTTTCAGTTTTGCCACGGACAACTTTTTGAGAATAAATTGTATTTTCAGAGTATTAAATATTGATGGTGCTCTTGACTTCGACGAATTAAACACTCCGCTCTACACTCCTACCGCTAACTCGCCTTCTTGGAAAGTGAATGGGTAAGTGTTTTTTCCGAATCTATGTATATTGCTTGTTTTCATAGTGAAGCTGCGAACCTTTAGACAAAATATATATGAACTTTTAGATGATAGAATGCAGAAAATATCTACTATATAAAATAAAAATAAGTCGGGTTTTCCTTCCTGACGCTATAACTCCAGAATGCACGAACCAATTTCCACGGTTTTGCATTCGTTGGAAAGGTCTCGGGCTCCGTGAGGTTTATAGCAAAGAAATGGTGTCTCTGGTGGCGAAACGGAGTTCGCCCGGTTTGTTAGTCCAGTATAATATAATAAATAGGGTTGGAAAAACAAACTCAACACTTAAATAAAATCTTTTGGTTTTTTCAACAGCGAAAAGTCTATATTTGAAAGTTTGTTTTATTCTATTAAATTTGTATTAAAACGATATATTCATTGCAGTCGCTGCGCTAAGTGCACAGACAACTGCGAGCTGCCAGAGCCCAAACATCTTTTGGGACCAAATAGAGATCAGCTGAGGGTAAGTAATTAAGTTATTTATGTTTACGTGTTGGATAACAATTCTTGGTAATGTTGTAAAGCTGAAGAGTTACTACTACTGCTACTGAACCGTTTTCAAAACATTTTTAACTTTCTGTAGCGTATACAACACATATATATAACTTAAAACCTTTGTATTTTCGCCAGTTTGAAAGAATGTCTTTTACCATAATTTATTTTGCTCCGTTTCAGATACAAGTAGTAATAGTTCCCCTTACGGACTTCTGTCACGTCTCCATACACGATGGACCGCGCGGATGACCGCATCGCCCCATCTCGCTCGCACACACCGCGTGCGACAGAGACGGCGATACTGACAAATAGTGACATTACTGAAATATTGTTTTGTAAAGCTTTCGGCATTGGAAAATGGAGGCTAAATACATGGAATATAATGATTGTATTTGATTGACGATGTATTAAGTTTTGAAGATGCAAATAAAATTGTATAGAATGTGTTTTTTTTGACGTGCAAATAGCTGTGTCCTATTGGAATTTGTCAATTTGACGTTTGACAATCGATGTCAGTTTTGGATCGGTTACAGATCTCAACAAAATCATATTAATTTGTTTTGTAAAGCTTTGGTTTGTATAATATTATTTAAATTAAAACACAGGCAATGTAACCAAGCATAATGTAAAAATATTTTTTCTTGCAATGTTTAGCGACTTATAAATTAAAATCTGATAGCGAAACGAAGCGAGACTTAGAAAGAGTGCTCATTAAATGCATGTCTTTATTTTCAAAATGGTATTCAGTCTCATAATTCGAACTGAATATTTCTTATTTAGGGCTGATTTTTCAATCCTTGGTTAAAACTTATTCATCGAATAACGTATTAAACTACCATTTCAAAAATGTATTGTAATTGTCCGTATTTGACAGATTACAGGTGACATTTTAAAATGTACGTGTAACACTTTATTGGACGGATAAATTTTAACCAAGGATTGAAAAATCGGCCCTTAATTTCTAAAGTACGTCAAATAATTATTGTATCGGCTAGTTGTTTTTAGTTAAACGACCTTTATCTTTTATTTAACCTTAATATTGTAATCTAACAATTGTTGGATATGAGAATGTGCAATAAGTTCTTAAATGTGTCGTTATTTAGTTTTTCTATTAAAACATTTTATAAACTATAGCGTTTTATTTTCTTTTCCTCTCACACGTAATCAATAATTAAATAATGTGCTTGTTATAACTTAGAAGACGCACATCGAAAGGTTACGTAGAATCAGTAAGAAAAATAGACAATACCTAGCAGAAGATAGATACTTCATTAACAAGTCAGAATTCAAAAAATAATGCAACAATTTACAGCCCATATTTGGTATAAACTAGATATGTTGCATTCATATAAATCATACGATCCTAATCTCTACTCAAAACATCCAAGTACTCTGTGTGTCAAAACGAGATATGAATATTATGTTGTCGCAAGATGTCCAAAATAGGCGTATTTTAGTCTTCACAATCCGTTTGTCTTCAACTCCCTCTGCCCTCTTGTGTTATATAATAAAGTCATTGCTAACAATCCTCTAGAAGAATTAGACAAATGCTATAAAATGTGGTGTAGTGGTTCTTATAGTAAGGCTTGGTTGCACCATATTTTAAGTATAGTTAAGGTAAATATCAAATTTAACAATAACAGTAACGGTGACTTTTACAGTCACAGCGCAATGGGTTGCACCGTCGTATTTTTATCATAGTCACAGAATACATAATAGTAGCTAAACGCTATCACAGTTAAAGTTATCACTTATCAGTTTCAAATCAAATGATATCTCATTTTGTATTTGACCCCTCTCAGTTATTTAACGTTAACAATAGCTTTAACCGGTGAAACACAACGAACATAACGAACTCTATAAAATTGTCCGATGGTACAACTCGTATTTTCCCCTAACCTTTAACAAGTTCGTTATTGCTAAAGTAACCAGGCGCGGTCCCAGGGGGGTGGTCACGGGGGACATGACCCCCCCCCCCAAATCGTACTCGATAAAATAGAAAAAAAAATGTGTGCGTGTACTAGTGTACACACGTAAGAAGTGAAACTACTTTATGACCTTATTTTTCAAAAAATAATTTACTATATGCAACTTTACAGAAATATGTCGAATCACGCGTGGTAGGGATAAGAAAAAGATGGCGCGTAACGGAAAAATGTCACGCGTAACGAAAAAATGTTACACTACACGATAAAGAAGTTTCACTTCAAAAATCTTATACTGTACGTAATATATAAAAAAACTGGCTAAGTGCGAATCGGAGTCACTCACAAGTCACACATCTAAAGTTCTGTTTATACCTGTTTTTAATCCCTTGCAAATGTTGAAATTTCCGAAAATTTGCAGCTAACGGCTTCCGACTCGCACTTGGCCGGTTTTTCTTTGTAAAATTTAAAAATAAGTAAAAAAATGTATAGAAATTTTCTCAAGTTTTTGCTTATCACTTCTATTGAATACGATATTTGGCGAGTACGGTTGGGGGGGGGGGATTGCATACCTTTCCAGCTCCGTGACCCCCCCCAAAATGTCAGGCTGGGACCGCGCCTGAAAGTAACATGGTGCAACCCAGCCTTAGTGTTTTAATGTAGTGGCTACAAAGTTGATGTTTGATAGCGTAAAATGTTAGTTTGGTATCATGCAGTTTCTGAGATTATACGCTGTCACATATAATATACAGGTCGACGGATAAAAATATTTCAAAGTTTCTTGGCGGAACTCTGAAACGTGGAAAGGCGGATATCTTGGATATGGTAATAATAAAGAATGTTCATTGGTCAAGGAAAGGTCTGTTAAATAAAATACCGTGTAAATTTTCAATCATTTATTACGCAAATAAGATAAGTACGTATATTTCACACGAATCCATTACGCAAAATGAACGGTCAAATCTACAAATGCAAAACATAGGAAACTTTGTTTCATAAAATTTTACTAAAAAGCGATATCACTTAACAAAAGCAATTCAAAAATGCATGTATTTTTATAAAATTGAGCGAATTTTGATACAAAGAATACACAAATACAAAAGCTTACGCTAAGCTTACAAATAAAACGTTTCCTTAAAATACAAATGACAGATCTATAAACTAATGGTAATTTAAAAATAAACATAAATTTCATAGGGGTAAACATAAAACGGAAGAATTTTTTCCTACATAAAATTGTAAACATTAAGTACCGAGTTTAAGTACTGCTTTAGGAATATATATTTTTTCGTAAAATCTCACACAATAACTGGTAGGATGGAATAGAGTCAAAGATTAATATAAAATTGTATTTAAATTGGTTCAAGTTTGTTCTACATCATCATGCATAATTCTTAGAAAATGTTTTCAGAACAGGTGGTAGCTTAAATTAATGTGGTCCTTATTAATAAACTATTTTGGTTCCGTATAAAGGTTTAGTCTCTCTCACTGTTAAATTAGTTTATAAAGAATGCGACTAAACATTTAATAGTTAATTATTATCATTTAGGTGTTTATATTTAAAAGCGCTTCTAAAACAATTTTAGTTGAATGAATAATTTCTTATGTATTATATCAACAAGGAAGATGACATTTAGTAAAATTAGGTAAACGATAAATGCTTTTGGCATCCGCAGTCTTATACATTTAAAACTACCGGTTAAAGATGTTAAAAATTTCAAGACTATCACAGAATTTTAAAACGATGTCGAGTTTATAATTTAGAAAAATACTTGTCTTCATAAGCTCTGGTTGCTTATATCTATAGTTAGGGTTGCCAACTGTTATAATATACATTTTTTTATATTTGTTTCGTCATAGAAGTATACAATATTATTGAAGACAATTCAAGAACACAATATTTAAAAGGGATAATTTTATTTACCGAAATACTGGAAGAATAACTTTGTATAATATGATTATTACTTCTTTCCATAGTCTTATATAACATTTAAGCATATTTTATATCTTTTTTAATTACCATTTAAGAATTAATTTTGGCAACCCTATCTATTTTCAAGGGAAAAGCGCTTTTAAGCTGTTCTCAATTTATTATTCCCTAATTATGGTCATAGCAGTAACTCCTTGGGGAAGAGATTCATGGAAGCGTAGTCTTGCAGTACCTGAAAATAAGTAAAATAGTTTTAATTTGATAAATTTTTAGTAAAGATCTTTTTGCCAACTTAGTTCTGAAATTAGAGTGTATGATTTAGCTCTAAGTGAAAAATCGACCAGGAAAAAAGGAATTATTTTCACTTATAAAACATGAACAAATGAGGTAGTAGAAGATTATGACTAACTAGATTTCCGCCCGCGGCTTCGCCCGCGCTGTCAAAGAAAAACCCGCATAGTTCCCGTTCCCGTGGGATTTCCGGGAATGCGTAATTTTCCCGGGATAAAGAGTAGCCTATGTCCTTTCTCGGGTATCAAAATATCTCCATACCAAATTTCATGAAAATTGGTTCAGTAGTTTAGGCGTGATTGAGTAACAGACAGACAGACAGAGTTACTTTCGCATTTATAACATTAGTATGGATTGTCATGTCATTTGCCTATTTTTTTTTTATAAGAAAGCTAGACCCTCGTCCCGGCTCCTCGGGTTCACCAAAAGCCCATGACACCTATAGATAATCTTTACCTCTTTATAATATTATAATACTTACTTCTAACAGTTCCTTAACACTTGGCCTCGGCACATCCAGCCCCACTATACCCTTAATCTTGCTCCCGTCGAGACACAATTGCTTATTCAGCAGTAACTCTGTACTAGCGCTCGGCTCTAGCGGAGAATGTTCTAGATTGTACTTGCGGCAGATATCCGCCCATGCTGTGAGGTGTTTGTCGTTCGCTTCCTCTGCTACGGAGGCTATGTCGTTCTGGAAAAGGTATAAGGTAATATGAAGTGTGTGAAGAAAGAAAGAAAATTATTAATTGTTTAGTATCACACATTATTCAAAATACAGTAAAAAAGAGGCTACAAGATGTTAAAATGGTGAGATGCTAAGAGGTTTTGGAATGAAAAAGGTAAGTTTTTTTTTGTATATAAACAACAAATTCGCTGGAAACTACATTGTGTAATTCAATTTTAAAATATAAATTCCTAGGGCAAATGTAACTTTAGAAATCTCAACCTATAGCAGTAATATAGTTTCAACTTTGTATTATCGATAAATAGGGAGGTTTCCATATAAAATGGATGTAAAGTAGATTTTTTTTACAAAAATTATAACAAAGTTTCAATAAGAAATATACAATATACATATTTACCTAAATAACAAAATCGAATAAATCAAACTCACCTTAGCCAAAGTAGAAATAGCCGTGCCATAATAATCATGATTGATCTTGAATATCTCGGACACCAGTTCAGCAAGGCTGCCCTGCGAGCTATTAGCTTCATCCACAATATTATACACTTGACTTTGAGCTTCAGGCTTAGTGCCTAAGGTCCAAATTGCCTTGCACACGTCTGAGACATGAACCGTATTCATCTTGAGGTCAGCAGTCCAGAGGAGTTTCATTGTTTCACCGAGGTGCTTGTAAATGCCTCCGTAGAGGAGGCGAGGAGCTAGAAATAATTTTAATATTTATGGCTAATTTTAGCACTATATTGGAGGGTATAACATTGACGTACAATTAACAATTATATTCACAATTACACTTAAAAAGTGTCTGAAGAAAAACTCTACCTACGTATTAGGCAGCGTTTTCTAATAAGCGACACGAACAGCGACTTTGAACATTACTGCAACACAATAATGTGTTAATTTCAATGAACGCAGTTTGAACATTTTTGACAACTGTATAGTTGTTTTAAAGATATGGAACGCGTTTTTTTATTTGAAATGGTACGATTAATATGTGATAATTGAATATATAACATATTTCAATGAATAATTAATGTATTTAAAACAACACGCTTAAATTTACGAAATCATTGTATTGTCACCGATCCTGGGTAAGTAGGTCAAAATCAAGTCTAAACGTAAACATGTGGAACTAATGAAAGTAAAAAAAGAAGTATAACTCACTCAAACTCCGTCTGTCTCCCACACCATACACTATGGCTGGTCGTAATACTGTGTAGTTCAGTTCTGACTCCAAGTTCTTCAACTCTTTTTCAACTTTACTCTTCATCCTGCCTTCTACGGTCCAGGGCTCGATAGGACCATCTTCTTTGTGTGGCTGTAATATGGTATACATAATTTAACTTGCTTTCCGAAGTTTAAAACTTTACAAATCTTGAACCACACATAGACACGGCGAAGATCATTTCTTAATTGCCAATCTATACGAAAACCAAGCTTGGCTATTAATAAAATCTTGGACAAAAAAAAACTTCTATTAAACATTACGTCATGTTCTTTTTTTTAATATGGTTGCCTGGAAGAGATTGCTTTAAGCAATAAGGCCGCCTTTTGTGCACTTACCGTATTCATGTTTTCTTGTTAAATTATGTTTTTATTACTGGTACTTGTACAATAAAGTGTCATAAAAATAAACATAAATAAATTACAAAAAATCAGGATAAACCTTATGCTATGTGAAAATATAAAAACTATCAAAGCTAACCTTATCGCTGCTATACATCTGTCCACTAGATATTTCCACCAGTCTATTAACTTTGATCTTAGCGCACTCCTTCGCCACGTTGGTACTGAGGGTTAGTATCCCCTCCGAGTAGACCGCCTCCGTCTGCCCGACCCTGGTCTCCCCCGCGCAGTTGACGACGAGATCCCAGGGGCCAGATGAAGGTTCTAATGCTGATGCGCATGATGCTGGAAGTATTCATAGATTATAGCAAGTAGCAACAAGAAGTAGTATAAAACCTGACCGCTTAATTACATAGCCTATGTCACTACCACAATTCTGATGATTACAACGACATCTCATCAGCCTAAAGTAGGGCGTGCCAAATAAATAATTATGCATACATACATACTCAAAAAACATAACCTTGCTTCTTTCGCAAACAGGTAAAAAGAACGGAAAAAAGAGACCAATTTATCTACGATTATTTATATGTGACTATGATATATGGCTTTACTAACAATAATGGATCTGTAATCTAATTGTTTAAAAATAAATAAATATCGACGAACAGAGATATGAGAGACAGAACTCAGAAGAAAATAGATTACAACTTTGAATCTTGTTTTGTTTGATCCAAACATATTATCTAAGTTTCTGATATTGTGATAACGAACAGCAGACTAATTTAGAAGTATTTCCAATTTATTATACTCGTTTCATAGATTGTCTGCGCATATTTGCATTTTATCGAGATAAAGGCTCCATGATATCATAATCGAATTAGCTTCCTGCGATCAATAGCCGATGTAGATATCTTATCGTTTTAGTTTAATAATAAAAATATCTCGAATGTTTTTACCTGGATTTAGATAGAATAGTATTTTTGCGGATGGGAATAAGTTGCAGTATCGTTACCTGATAAGCGTACAGGATATCTTTCCAGCTTTTTAGAAAACACAAATCAAAATTCAAATTCAAATTGTCTTTATTTGCTGAATGTAGTTACATAGCTGAGGTACAAATTTTATAGGTTCTTAGAGTTTTATAGGTTCGCTCGTAGTTGAGCGTGCAAACATTCATTTATTCAATTGGACTTCTTCTAGAAGCACTTTTAAATGGTCATAACATATTTTTAACATTTACCACCGATTCGGAAAGCAGTATCTTTAGAGAAGAACCGGCAAGAAACTCCACTGTTGCTCTTTTAAATTCTGGTAAACTCTCGAAACTTCTAAGCCATAACTATCATAGAACTACTTCGATGTTGTTCGCATAGGTATATAAGTACTTAGTACACTATTACTCGCAATCTAATCATAATAATTTATCAATCGCATGCATTCGTATTGTTAAAGGTTCTCACATCACAATTTTATTATATGCCACTGCGTCCAGCGCATTGTTCTGTTGACTGCATGTGAATACTAATACGATAAGCGTTAAATGCATTATTGTTAATTGTGATTTATTATTCAAACGGATAAATCTATATAGACTACAAGCCCGCATAGGAAAAAAATATGGGTCAAATGAACCACCAGGGGACATATCTAGAACGTAAGAAGAGCATAAAATAATAAGATTCATCGCTATGCCGTCACTTGTAAGCTGTCCAACTGAGTGCAGATGAGAATTGAAAAGTACAGGTAGACTCGGTAAATTTTGGTCATATGTTTTTGTACGGCATTCTTAACCATCGATAGATCCATTAAAAATAATA
>CAJQZM010041583.1:0-29226 GCA_907164665.1 Colias nastes | reverse complement strand
GTTCTCTTTATCTTCATACTGTAGTTTCCTTTTAGTATTTCTTTATGCGACCAAAACTTTTTCCATGCAATATTAAAAAAAATACTATAAATCATAATTTAACTGCGCCTTGCGTATTCCCGCTTACGAAATTAAAAAGATCGTAAAATTCATCATTTAATAACTGTATTCTCGACTCTTGAGTTGAAAACTTAATGACAATTTAATGTGTGCTCCCGACACGACGGCTCGCAAACCGGGTTCAAAATATTTGTTTTAAAGTCACTGTCCTTATGTGGTGTCACACGTCTTTTCCTCTTGTGGCATATGAAGCAACGGCCAAGCATATATAAGCATAACTGAGATATTTCAGGGGCAAGTAGGTGAGCTTTCTATGTCCACAGACCCAGGTTAACAGCGAAAGCGAAAATAATTTGATAGCATTATTTTAGAAATTATAGGAATTTTTGTTTCAATGTCTCTTAATTAGGCTATTAATACCTTACCTTTGTGCTTAAACCTCTGAGAGGCATGCACATAATAGGTTAAAATGTAACTTACACAACTTGCATAGTCTTTGACAAAACGACCCTGCTTACACTCAGTTCAAGGCCCAAGAAAAGTGACCTCACTCGCAGGGACCCGAAATTTATTAAAATTGCACTTAAAGATTTATTGGGATCCCTTTTTATGGATTCGTTAGCTGTATCTTTATTCTTTACTGTTAAGTGTTAAGACAAACAAATATATAATGTTGCTTGGCATGCATGTTTCTTTTCAATTATTGCATGAGCTTTTGTTGTTAAAAATGATTAAAATTAAATTTGAAAATTATTGCTTTCGTTTCGTGTTGTTGGAAGTGAAATGAAAACAAGTTATTTTTTGGACTAATAATTGTTCATATTTGCGTTGTTGTTTATTCTTTTACGTATAGTTTAGTACCTACCTATAAGATAGTTAATTTTTCAATAGTTTTTTTGTAACCATTTTATCTGTCCCTTAGTCGTCCGATAAAATGATACAACTTATTGTTACTAGGTATAACAAGCTTTTAGTTTAATGAAATGTTAAATACAACTTTATTAAGCTAGATCCACACACCACTGTAGGCACCTACCTAAAATACTTATCAAGCTTACAATCTAGTTGTAATTAAGCCTATCTAAATCCAACGAATGCTTAATTTCTGTCAAAATAAATCTATTTCTTGTCACGACCTGTTGAATGTTTAAAAGCGTATAATCTTTATCAGTCCACATTAGTGGCGCCATTTTTCACGGCACCATTAGTGTGACGTGTTGACAGATTGTCCGCCATTAGCTGACGTCACACTGATGTCATTTTGTTTTTTTTTTTGCTACAGATATACAAATTTGGAGAGATTAGTTCTTGGACATTTTTAGTTCAAAATACATAAAAGAGTTACAATTATCAGCTTCTATCCTTTAACTAGTTTATAATTAGTATTAAACACAGAACAACTATTATTTAATACTATAAAATATTGAGGAAAGCACGAATGCTGTCTTTAAATTATAATCAATAACTATAGGTAATAGGACGTTTTGCAGCTCGAATGCTGCTTGATATACCTACTTATATACACATATAGCTAGATAGCCAAATGATAAATCAGCCGTTTCATTAATAGTCTAAGCTCTTGTTAATGCCTGTAAAGTAATAGTATCTCAAATGGCAAACCATTCGCGATATGAGGCTTGCATAATCATATGTAGCACATACCTAACTTAACATTTACACACATCGTGATCTTAAATAAGCCACGATCACAGACCATATGGACGATTTACAAAATCCTTGTCTTCATTACCAACAATGATCGAAACGAGTAAAACACGGCTATATAAGGGCACGTCCACACGAACAGGGACAAGGGCGGCGGGGTTGCGTATATGGACCGGCCTTATGCGACTTGAGAATAAAATTCAATCGAAAAAGTTAAATTATTTCGCAGTGCGCAATTGTTAATTGGGTTAAGGCATAAATTCTTTTTATTTTAATCAAAAATCTAATGTTTATTGTTTACTATATGGCTGTAGAAACTGATCAACTGATGTTTGAATCATTTTGAGGTCAAAACAGGCTCCATTTATAAAGCCTGTACCACTTTCATCATTTTCTGTATACTTTGTGATGAAACAACATCATATATATGCTTGTTTTCTCCAGTATTCATTAACAGACTAACAAACACACAAAATAACTTATTTATAAAATATTAGACTAAACATACCTAAAATATATATTTTAGGATTCAATGTTATCTGTTCTATGACAGCAATACGTATTTACTTACTATGTAGTACATGTAAGTAATGTAGGTACTTATAACAAAAGTCAAAAATCAGGCAATCAATAACAGACATAATTGCATCTTTAACTTTGTCTTCCATAAAATTAAAGTTATATTGATACCAGTCCATTATAATTCCCGCCGTGATTGCATATAAATGTTTATTAATCGCTGTCATACACAAACACAATCGCTTGAAGGTAAAATTAATTCATTGTGTCGTGTTGGACCCGTCTCGTTTTAATGACCGTATTTAATTGTTATTTGTAACAATGAAAAGTTTAAAAACATTTAAATGTTTGGGTTTGAGGTTTTAAATTTTGAACATAATGTTTTAAAAGATTCTCCATGGTAAAATATAATTTATTAATGTCCTAAAATATTGTAGATTCGTAAAATTAAGTATAATTGGACAAACATCTTTTATGTTCTTCTTTAATGTTTGTTTTTTATTTATATTACGAGTTTATATTTTTATAACTATAAAAATAAAGTTAAAAATGAATTTACCTGTATAAACTTATTTGCTTGTGTTTTTGTGCAGGCGTTTAGTCTTTGGACAATATGTTGAGATATTAAATAGAGCTTTCAAAAATATATTGTTAAAATTACTATTGAAAATATCGTATTTAATATGTATGTCTGTTTGTTACAGAATGTCTGACGGAGACGTGTCGTTGATCAGGGACGAGGACGTGTTACGTCGTATGGTAAGAAGAGCCACTAACTTATTTAAAAAAAATTATACTTAATAATTATGAACTCATGAATTATTCCTTCATCTAAATTTTAGATTTTGTAAAAATAACAATTGACAGCAATACATTTTCACTGCTAATATTAAGTGATCCTATTAAAATGTTATTTATTTTAAATGTGTGCTGATTTATCTACTTTATTTTTCTCTCCATCACTGATCTCCTATTTAAGCATTATTTCAGTTTTCAGCTACCGTGGCACGAATTAAAATATCATTATAAATTATCACCAATGGTTTGTCTGTAATATATTATTAGTTTTAGTCTAATTAAACTACGTGATAAATATACCTTTATACATGTTCTAAATAATTGTGAAAATACTAACGTGTGGTGGGCAAGCCTAATATATGATAATGACCTCTAATTAATTATTTAATTTACAATTTAGAATACATGTGTTTAATCGATAGGTTTAAAAACAGGTTTTATAACTTCAGCACTACGAAAGTGTAAAATAGATTACCTAATTTGTTCATGAAATGATAAAACTAAAGAATAGAAGTGGCAATAACAGAAATGACATTAATATTTTTTTTTGCTTTTCAGTGGCAACAGACCGAAGATTTCTCTCGCAAGAAAGAGATTCGGGCGCACATGTACCGCCTTCGAGAGGAGAGGCTGCGAAACCTCTATTCGCCTGAACCGACTGCTGATGGCAAAGGTAGCTATAATAATATACCTAGATTATCTATTATACTAGGTCCTTTATTGTGGTCAAAATATGGGGGTGATCTGCTGCATCAGTATTTCGCTATACCTAATTTTGGTTCGTGAAATTGACGGAAGATTTATTTCATATGAAAAATTAGGAACTATGAATTATAATTATTATCTATCATAAGTCTTACAAGCAACTAGATTGCCAGGCTACGGATTCAATATAAGGATAAATAAGGCTATACATTGAAACTATTACAGTGCAAATATTTAAGAGTTAAATTGATCATATTTTTAACTTATTTTGAGTATGGTTTAGTTGATACACGATTCTGTGTTCGCAAGTGGCTAGAAAATAATTATTTATTAAATTTACTGGGCTTAAATAATTACAAAATTACAAAATCTAAGGTAGGAACGTACTTAGTACCTAAAATATTGATACTTATATTAAAAAAAAAAATGAAACACCAAAAGTAATTTAGATCAATCTGAAATGATTAACTAGAAACAACGTTTGTAATAATGATGATTAAGGCAGACCCTGTGCGGTTATTCTACATAACATGCATTTCGCAGAAACAATTTCTGCTGTCTCGTTGTCTGCGTGATTGATCGTTAACTTATGTTGACATGCGTGAAGTGCTAACTAGTTGGCGAGTTTAGTTTTATAAGTTTGATTTGAATATGCTAAAGCTTTTAAAATGGATTTTTTTTATTGTATGTACGCCTTTTGTCTTGATATGTAGGAATGTGAGGTTGATGTGTATGTGGTAGTCTTTAAAGTAATCGTTCCATTGATTAAACCTTTTCATCAATAAATACAAAGTATTGTCTTTTTTGACAGAGTATGAAGAAAAGATATCCACGCATTCGAATTCCATCAAATCATCTTAGTTGAATGTCATATTGGTATGATGCAAAAACTACTTCTTGAAATACAAAATACAAAATTTGTATAAAATGGGACTAAGAAAATGTCAAGTAAATTTACATGTATCAAATTATGAAATTAGTGTTTTATTGCGCCATTTCAACAGGTTGTGAGTTCACGTCGACCCAGGGCCACGTGAAATCGTTCGCCGACCAAAGCTTCCAGTCGATGAAGAGCAAGGAAGTGCGTGACGCGGGCTCCCCGCCCAAGGAGTTCACATATCGCGGCCAAGGTGCCTACGCCCCCTGAACTCAACTTAACAGCACTAACACTCATTAACCAGTAACCAAACACCACAACCAATACCCTCACTATAACTGCCTTTTCACGTTTCCAGATCTCAAAGACCTATCGAACGCCGGGTGGAACGTAGAATCCGAGAACAGAACGACCGACGATGGCCACACGCACGTCAAATCGGTCCGCGCTGATATCCAAGGCCGCTATGACGTTGATGGCGGAAAAGGGCAATTCTCCGCAGCAGACCATCACAAACAAGCGGTCACCGAGTACGACGATGGCAACACGAGCCTCAAACGTAACGAAGACTACTCAAACACAGCAGCCCATGAGCAAGTTGTGCGCAAAACTGACGATGGCACACATTTCTCGTCAACGACCAGCTCGTCCACGTCTTCATCCAAGTTTCAACAGGTTTCATCAAAACATGAAACAGTGCCATATATTACCGACGACAACTATGACCTAGCATCTCAAAAATCCTATGACACTAACAGAAACGAAGAAATGACATCTAATAAAATAACAAAAACAAATAACTACGAACAAAATTTAAAAAATGATTACGAACAAGGGGAACTCGTCTCCCGGAAAATTGACTATCCAGATGACAATACAAAGGTTATTGTTGAAACAAGGTGCCTTCCCGATGGCACTAGGGTCACTAGCACCCGTCGTGAGTTTCGCGCTCCGAGTGTTCAGACTAGTCGATCTGAACATTATTCGCAGCAAGTAAGAAATGAAAGCAAATCATCATCCTTCACTTCATCTCAAAAAAAATCTCATTCAAATGAATCTACATCAAAAATAATTCGTGATTCAATTGAAGATAATGTTCACAATATAGTTGATTCTCAAAGAGTCAAAGATGATTTTGACTTCAGAAAAGAACACATAAATCAATACAATGATGACACGCAGCAACAAAAAATATATAAATCCAATAACAATGAGAGGGATCAACGTGAATATACAACCACTAATGATGACCAAAACATACGTCGTCAAGATATCAGAGAGACTCGTTATTACAAAGACACGGACGATCGCAATCAAACTATAGAACGAAATGTCAATGAAATAAACAAAAATAATGAACGTATTATTAATGAGAGGAACGTCCATCAAGTGAGATCGTCGTCATACGATAATCAAAATATTCGTCAACATCATGTAAAGGAAACTCGTTCCTACAATGATAATGAGGAGCACATTCTTCACGTTACAAAAGATAGGGATGTACCGGATCGCGTAAAACCTAATGAACCATTGTCAAATGAACGACACCACCGCGAGGTTTTGACGTCCCGTGATGATAAAAATTTTAACAATCAAGATACAACTAAGGAGACTAGATATAATAAAGATACTGAAGAAAGAATCCATACCATATCGAAAGAAAAAGATGTAAGAGAACATGTTGAGAAAAGAACGAATGATCAGTATCAGACGACGTATCAATCTGACTACGTGCAAAGAAAAATAAGTAACGAATGGAGCCCTTCACATCAAGCGTGGGCCAGCTCACTTCGTTCTGATTCCCCGTCACGACCAACAACAAGGGCTTCTTCTCCGGGAAATAAAACTTTTAGATCTAGCAACTCTTCTCTTAGAAGTAGCGTGAGTCCTGACAAAAATTACAGAAAAACTCCAAGCCGTGGTGAAAGTCCTAATAAAATTGATCGTTTTTCACCATCTCGTACTGTGTCTGATAAATATTCCAGTACACAATCGTCGTCATACTCTATTCATGAAACAAAGACTAACAAATATTCTAGTGTCGATAAAACGGCTCCAAAATCCAATTCACCAACTAGATACAGTCCTGAAAGAAAACCACAAGATGGAACCCGAAAGAGACCGAGTGTCAGTCCGGAAAAACAAACAAACGTGCCATCATCCAGACGTCGTGATAGTCCACAAAGACAAAGTCCTGCAAGGTCATCCCCTAGCCCTGACAGAAAATTTAAAAATTACCCCACAGATAGGACTTCGCCAATGCGTCAAACACCAGAAACTAATGAATTTTATTCAATTCATGAAAATACGGACAAAAATAAAATATCGACGCAAAATAAAGTGACAGAAATAAGAAATAATACTACAAAAACGACTTCTCTTACTGACGATAGTATTGATACAAGCACCATCACAAATAAGTCACAGTCCAAGCCATCAGAAAGCCCCGAAAGGCAACCAGGATATATGAAACATACTGCATCTAGTACACCTAAAACAGATCGATCGCCATCACCAACGAAACCACATGATTCTAGCAGAAAATCGCCCACTAAACATGTATACCCTGCGAGCCCTGAACCCAATTACACCGATACTAAACTTCATAAAATTAAGGATGAGCATCAACAATTTATTAACGAAGAACGCAAGTCATACACAAAATATGATGAAGACGTAACTACTACTTTAACATCGCAGAGGCAAAGCCCACAAAAGGAACGGCCATCACAAGAACCTCAGCCTCGCCAAGATTCACCAACTCGTACGCCAGTAAGTCCGGACAGAAATTTGTCACCATCAAGGAAAATTCCGAAAACAGATGAAGTATCGCCACTTACAAGAGATTCACCAAAAAATATTAATGATCATCCCAGGTTGATTGATAGAAAAAGCCCTGAGAAAACTACCAGTTTGGATAAAGATACATTAAAATCACAAAGGCGAAGCCCACAAAAGGAACAGCTGCCGCAAGAAACTCAGCCTCGCAAAGATTCACCAACACGTATGTCAGTAAGTCCCGATAGAAATGTATCTCCTTCAAGGAAGCTTCCAAACACACGTGAAGAATCGCTGTCAAAAGAAACACCTACAAATCTTAATAAATACCCTGTGGGAATTGACAGGAAAAGTCCTGAAAAAGCTCCCTCTACAGATAAGGATGTACAAAATAAATCTAAAAATGATTCTACAAAAAGCTATAGACAGCCTTCCAGAGAAGCTTCACCTGTAAAGAGGAATATGAGCCCCGACAAAGATTATAAGTTACCAAATGAAAAATCTTCAGTACCTCTCACAAAAGATGTTTCGCCTACACGCAAATCGCCAAGTCCTACCAAAGAGGTTACAAATAATTTCTCGCCAAAACGTAAATCTCCTACAAAGGAGAGTTTAAAGGGAGATGTATCTACAACTACAGAAACAACATCTATAACAAAATCATCAACTATTGCTGAAAATATTGAAGATATCAAAACGGATATCACTCGCAAAATACAAGATTCTGATATTACAAAAAAAGCATCAGACGTAGATACACATACTACGAAATCAATTAAATCGACATTGGTTAAGGATACTCCAACAACATTACCTTCGAGAGCTTCACCTCGCAGAAGTGTTTCTCCCACTAAACCCGTTACTAAAGATACAAAATATAATCAAACCACGGAATTTATTTCAATGGAAAAAACAAACGAAGAAGCACACAAAAAAACCACTGATCGCTCCAGAAAACTAGTAACGCCGTCAACGAGTCCTACGAGAAAACCAAAATCCGATGAGACTGCACCTTCCACTGGCCAAAGCACTCCAACTACAACAGCGAGTGGGTTTATTTATTTCAGCTCTCCTCAAGTGGAAAAACCGCAAGTTACTGATCTCAATGATAAGGAGCCGATTTACACTAATGTGCCAAATAAACAACCTGTTGATGATTTACAACAGAAAGAACCATTGCGTAGATCACCATCTCCAACAAAAATTCCTTGCAGATCTCCTTCTCCTGAAAAGGTTACCACAAAGGAAAGTCTTCCTAGAAAGAGTTCATTGAAAAAACCTTCAATTGATAATACTCCATCAGAAAAACCTCCAACTAGTTTCCTTATTTCACCTACTGATGAAGATAAAGATGTTACAAAAGAAAAGCCAAATAAGAAAGACACACCTATAAAAGCTAAACCACCATTAGAAAGACGGGAAACATATGAAGAAAGATGCAGAAAAATTTTAGGAATGACCGATGAGGATACCACAATTGAAAATAAAAATGAAACTTTCTTCACAAAAAAATCGACAGACACTTCACCCAGTATTTCTCCTTGTGAGAGTCCCATACAATTTGATGACAAGCATTTCAGCAAAGATACGTATGAAGTGGTCGATGTAGTTGATATATCTGAAGAAAAGATAAAGACAAGTACCCAAAAATCAACGCGTAAACCACATGATACACTTCCTTCTAGTGTCGCACATGTTACAAAAACAACTGATGATCGTACAGTCAAGGAAAGGGACATTGAAACATTTTCAGATATATCAGAAACCAAAAAACCTTCCTTGGATAAAGATAATTCACCTGAAAGAAAGCTTAAGAATAAGTCAAATGATATTCCTACTACGCCTAAAGCGGAACATAAACATAAGGACACTCGTAGTCCTTCCAAGTCTCCACAAAGGAAGCCTTCAAGAAACAGCCCGGAACATTATTCATTAATAGATTCTCGAAAATCTCCGGAAAAAAATAATGCTTATTTACCATCCAAACCCGATCAAGATAATAACAATATCAATGTCACTGATAAAGTGAATAAATATGAAACAACAGATATTCAGCTAAATAAGGAAACTCGCAATGAATCATTACTAAAAGAAGACATTCTCAAGAATACCGAGGTTCGCAAAAAAACAGAGATTAGTTCTGACTTCATTCTTTCCGAGAGAGAACAACAAATACTCGACAGAGTGCAATCATCGCTGAGAAAATTATCACCTGACCGCAAACAAACTCAACCTGGCCGAGAAAAAAGTCCTGAAAAGCACACTATTAAAACTGAAGCAACAGATGTTGTCACGATATCTAAAGAAACAATTGAAGAGTGCTTAGATACTGTCGATAAAAGTACAAAAACTATTACGGAAGAAAAAACAACGTTAAAAAAGACTGCAGTCAATGACAAGCCAGTAACTAAAACACAAATTCCAAGCAAACCTTCATCAAGAAACGTTTCTCCAAACAAGAAATCACCCAACTCACCGACTTTATCCAAAGGTATTCCTGAAACTGGAAAGATAAGAAGTTCTTCTCCTAAGAAACCTATGTCACCCATTGAGAAAAAACCAGGTTCCCCAGTAGAGAGACCACAGTCGCCGCAAGTTCCTAAAAGCACAGGAAAGAAAGAACCGGTTTCTCCTCATTATCAGAAACCTTCACCAACATCAGCAATGAAGAATGAAAAAACGAACGTGACCGATATTAAAAAGACTACCATTTTGAAACAACACAGTACATCCAAGATTTCACAACCCAAAGTCAATGTCACTAAAGTTTCACCTAACAGTAAACCTACAGAAATGGAGCCCAAGAAAACATATCCGCTGAAGGGAAGAAATGTCGATACAAAAGTTACACGCACAACAAGTGATATTACGATTAAGTCTCCAGTACAGAAAAAGATTTCACCACAGCGAATGAAATCTAAACCGGAGATACAAGTCACTAATGCTTCTTCAAATAGACCCACAAAACAGGCAAATATCAAACAGCACAAGTCGTCTGTCAAAGAATCAACAACGAAGTTACCCGTAAGCAAACCTAAATCGGCAATTGATATAAACACATCTACAGATGACGATGATATTATTATTGATGTTCAGCAAGCTAAATCATCACGAGAAAATTCTCCGGACCGCATATGTCCAACGCCTGTTGGTTTTTCTGAAGATGTGGGAACGCCACGTTTCCCAGACGAAGTCAATGAGCCAGATGATGAATTCAATAAACGTAAGCATCATATTATTCACGAAACTGAATCAATAGTAGATGATATAGTAGAAATATGTGAAGATGACGAGCTGTTTGTAAAACGAACAGAGACTGACTATGAAGATAGAAGAGATGATAGTTTGTTGAGTGTAAATGATAAAGTATCGAAATTCACGAAAAAAATTGAGACTGTTAAACCGAAAGACTCAACTACTCTTTTCAAAGAAACTGAAATAAGAAAACATTCTGACTTCAATGACGAAAACTTGAAATCAGATGAGTGTCTGCTATCTGTGTCAGAAAAAGTGAATAAATTTGCCAAGGGGCCTGTAGGACCAAAAGATAAAAGTCCGTCTCGTAATATTGTCGAGGAATATGATAGAGATACAATTTATCAAGATGATTACACTAAATTGAGTGTAAATGACAAAGCCCATCTTTTTATTGAAACTGCTGAAAATATAAAAACTACTAAACCGAAGTCTGTCGTGCAAAAACCAGAAAGACCGGATTTCAGCGACGTTGATGAATCACTAAAAAGTGATGAATGTTTGCTTAGTGTTTCTGATAAGGTCAACAAGTTTGTAAAAACCGCTGAACAAGTATTATCAGACGCGTACATAATTGAAGAAAAAGATAGAAAGATAAAGGAACAACATGACAAAATAATGAAGCAGATTGTAGAAAATGTGGATGATATCATTAAAACAGATGTGAAAAAATCTACTGTTTCAAAAGAAGAAGAAATTGTTACCGATTATAAAGACACACATAAAGATGATGCGCCTACAGAAGAAAAACCAGTGATACCTAAAACAAAAAGTACAGGAAAAGTTCCCGAAAAAGCGCCATCTGTTAAAATTACCACTTTAAGAAGCAGTGAGGCTGTGAAAAAGGCAAAAGCACTGTTTGAAAATATTGCAACAACCACCAATAAAACAAAAGAGACCGTTCAAACTAAGACCACGAAGTTGACTGATATTGGAGTAGCTAAAAAAGTCAGTAAGCCAACACCTGAAACAACGCAACCTGGCAAGCCTAACTCGAACATAAAGCATGTTCCTCTTAAAGATAAGCAACCAACTATTCAACACACTGACTACGATAGTGAAATAAATGAAGAACAAGATACTACACGGCCGAGGGAACGATCTCCTGAAACTAAATCCAAGGCACCAATTCACAGAGATTCTTCACCTTCAACAACGTTGAAATCCACTTTAGTGAGGGAAAAATCGCCTGCGGGTAGGACGATGTCTCCAATCACAAGAGAGAAATCGCCTGCGGGTAAGACAATGTCTCCAATCACAAGAGAGAAATCACCTGCAGGTAAGACAACGCCTCCAACCACAAGAGAGAAATCGCCGATGCATAGGACATTGACCCCAACGACTCGCGATAAATCACCAGCTTCTGGAAGAAGATCTCCCATTAGCAGAACGAAGTCACCACTGGCGAGAGAAGAATCTCCAGTTGGCAGGCCAAAATCACCTGTACCGCATGCACCTACAACAGCAAAGAAGGTTCTCTCTCGTTTCCCAGCAGCTGAATCTAATTCACCAAAACAGACGCATCCAGAGGAAAAAACTGACAAACCTTCAGACAAGGTACCTGGATACCAACGTCCAACCAAAACAAGTCAATTGAAAGAAGAGAAGTCTTTAGAAGAGATTGAAGTTAGCAGCAGGCGAGGGAGCGGGAAGTTTGGAGTAGAGCTGCGCAGGACCAGCGCAGATCGGTCGTCTGTAAGCAGCGAGCGGCGGCGTAGTAGCGATCATTATCAGCCATGCATTGAAGATATCTTCGACCTGGACCTCCTGGAACAAATGGTAACATGATTTTAATAACATTGATCTAAAAATGTATCGAAAAAAGAAAGAGATTCAGGCGTTACAACAGTCTCTTTTAAAAATATATCGTTTTTTGTTACAAAATTTTTTGTGCTTAGATTCGATGCTATTGCATATTTATTCATTAATTTATTATACAGAAGCAATAATTAAAAAATTATAAATCGTCAATAAATTGTATGATTATGATTATAATAATATGTTACGTTGTTATAATATTATGTAAGTGCTATGTGATGTTAAACTGAATATTATACCACAATAGTTAAAACCGTTTTATTTGTTGCAGTTGGAAAAGGTCGTAGGATATGAGCAAAGACGTCGCATACGCGCCCAGATTCGCATTGCTAAGAAGAAAATGGAGACTGAACATACTACAACTGTTACCAGAACCACAAAACACACTACAACTAAAGTTGGTAAAACAAAATCGCCCGAACGGCATCCATCACAGAGATCTCCAGATCGTCAACCTAAATCACACAAACCTCACTCGCCAGAAAGATTGCCCAAAACTACTCCCACCAAAACTAAATCACCAGAACGGCAAACAAAGGATGCCGCACATGCAGTTTCTACCTATGAGCTTGTAGAAGAAAACGAACAACATAAGCAATTAACTAACGGTCATTCTAAAGAACCTCACAGGATAGATAAAGAGCATACCATACCAGCTAGACCGCGCAGCCCTGAAAAACCAAAATCAACTCCATCCAGAATGACACGGCCTACTAGTCCTGAAAAGAAATCAAGACCGATATCTCCTAGCAAAACTGCAACTCCGAAAACTAAATCTTCCCGCATCAGCGAGTATGCGTCTGCTTACTTGAAAAAGGTTGGACTAAATGAAATTGACAAGCCAAAACACGCTGAAGTGAAAACTAAAAAGTCACCTATAATAGATGAGGCGAAAACCAAACGAATTGAAACTAGTCGTGTAGTAGAAACGCATCACGCATCCAAAACCACCACGTCGCGTACTTCATCAAAAGACATAATTGAGGTTGTGCATATTAATGGTAAAAAGTCACCGTCTCCCGAAAGAATCGTAAGAGAACAAAGCCATGATCGTCATGACGGCATTGATCAAACAAGAAAGCAGAGCCCAGAAAGAAGGCCTAATGAAAAACTGAACTTTGAACGGCACCCGAGTCCACCAAGAAAGTCACCTAGCCCAGTGCGACAGAGCCCTGAACGAACCAACCAACGCTCACCAAGTCCTGACGCTAAACCTAAAGCAGTCAAGAAGGAAACAATCATAAAAACAGTATTTGATATAGAGAAGAAGATTCCACAGAAACAGGCGCAGGAGGAAAAACCGTCGTGGGTGACGAACAGGAATTTGAAAAAGGTTACATCAGAGACAAGGACTTTCAGTAGTAAGAAGATAGAGCCGGAGAAGCCAAAGTACAGGCCGAGCAGTCCATCAAAGGCTATCACGAAACCAATTGATGTTATTACTTCGAGTTACGGCCCAGGTCCACTAGATGCTGACGGCAGGCCATTGTTTGGTATCAAGGCGCTGCGAAACGGAGCTACTAACTATCAAGGTATGTTAATTATTTAATTATAAGTATTACCTTCAATTTAATTATTTTTATTGATTACATTACGAGCTTATTATGGAAAAGGTAATATAAAATTTAACCTAGATGTCATTTCTGCAAATACTACGTTAGACATAGGTAAATTTAAAATCTAGTATATAAAGAAGTTATGGTGCTATAAGATTCAAATTTGCATACACATTTCATAAATAAATGAACGGAATCAAGACTTATAATTTGCTTATAATAAACTTGTTAATGTCTGTAGACTTATTAAAACATATTCATCAATATACAACATTTAAAAATGCTTATCACAAAAAAACAAACAGCCGGTAGTATTCATAATAATTTCCTGTTAATAATTGCTTGGTTCCGATTGGTTTTTAACTGGATCATAGGAGTGGGGCTAACTTCATGATTTCAGTTTTTATTTCTTTAAAAGTAGTCAAACAAAAAATCGTTTACCAAAACGATTACAATAAAACATCAATAAATTTTTGGTCGTGCAATGACGTAATGTGCAATGAAATTGCAAATAGAAACGGGACTTCAAATAATATAATGTATAAAAAAATCTTCAATATCACACGTAGAAGTTATGTATATTTGGTGTGATTATGAATCATTATCATGTCAACTAATATTGACACAGCTGACTGTTAATTTGTTAAGACAATGTTACTTACATTATTCGAAGAATTTAAATGTATCACGTTACAGGTAAATTAGCTTGGAGAAATTTTTGCGTTTGTAGTAGTGTATGGTCAGCAAATAAAATAAAACAACATTTTATTTTTAGTTTTTATTTTATATATATGTATATATAATATATAAATATGGGATTTTAAATTAAACTATATGTGTTTCTCCTCTGAAAAAGATGAGACTTTAATTTAATATTTACACATTTAACATACGTATAACTTTTACAAAATGAACATGATTTTACAAAATGACAATGTTACTAAAATGAAAAATTTACTAACCTGAAAAAGAAACGACATTTAAAGTTTAATTCTTTAGTTTGAGAAGTCAAAGGCTTGCCTCGACCATGTTTTAACACTGGAGCCATTTTGAATTAACAATACAAAGTTACAACACTTACACACAAATTAAACACTTCAACAAATATTATAACAATAATAACAAATAATAACAACAATCAACAAATACAAAAGGAGATTGCCCAAGTGACTATGGCACTTGGTATCGCAATCAAACTTATTGTGTCAAGATGAAATATAGCTCAATTTAAAGCTTGATGTTAGTACTTTTAGAAACGATTAAAGTTTTTATATAAATAAGCCGCAGTTCGCGACAAAAAAATAAAACAATAGTTTTATTCAACACTTCAAAAAAATACTTTATCGAGTTTAAACTAACGATGAACGTTAAGTTTTACATTTATTACATAGGTAATATTTTAATTTACAAGACAAATGTGAAAGTAAATCGTAATAAACATTACCTATTTCAAAATAAATTACGTCGAACATTGCGTCGAACCTTAGCGTCGAACACATTCATTCAAGATTCATTTCAAATAGAAACTATGACATATGACGCAGGACGCTTGCAAGAGAGATAGATATATGTGTCAAAACAAAAACTTTTACTTTTATTTCTATTTATTTGGTATAATTACGACTTAATAGTGATAAATATGATCATTATAAATACAAATAGGAATTAACAATATCACGAACACGTGACACAATTAGTATTTTACCGATTCCATACGTGGTCATACATGTTTCAAAACACAAACTTTTAATATTATTTCAATTTATCCGGTATAATTAAGACTTAATAGTGATACATATGATCATTATAAATACAAATAGGAATTAACAATATCACGAATACGTGGCACAACTCAAATTTGACCGATACCACCCGTGGTCATTCTCCTTTTTTTACCGATACCACCCGTGGTCATTCTCCTTTATCAATTAAACTACGTACATAATAATTATAATTTTTGAATGAAATGTGTGCTTTATGTTCTAACGGTACCAAACAACTGCATTTGGCACCTGCGGACAGCGTAAACTGGTTTATTCTGGTTTTGTGCGTGTTTCCACTTTCCACTATCAAGTGACGATTTATTTATTTGTTTTGTTTCGTAATTATTATGGTCAAATATTAATTATGAAACAAATTATTATGGACACGATATTTTATTGTTTCACGGTAGTCGCCTTGTCGTTTGCTCAAGGACGTGAAATTGAATGATATATTTTTTTTATAAAGTCAAAACCATTTTCTTTCAAATTAAAAGTTGTTTTTATTGAAAACAAAAGTGTTGCTAGGAATAAGTATAAAATTAAATAGTAATGTTAGGATATCGAAACATTTTTGTATA
Organism: Colias nastes; assembly: GCA_907164665.1. Lineage (NCBI taxonomy): Eukaryota > Metazoa > Arthropoda > Insecta > Lepidoptera > Pieridae > Colias > Colias nastes. The sequence continues at coordinate 12,854 of CAJQZM010041583.1, read as the reverse complement.
GGCCAGAACGATATAGTGGAAACGCGCTCTAAGATCTGAGTAATATACACACCACTACATATGCAAAAATTTCTCCAAGCTAATTTACCTGTATGCATATATTATTGTTCATAGTCTCTTTCTTCGTGGAGTTCATATGATGGTCAGTTGTCATATAATTTAAAATATCTATGTCGTGTGTATGTTCCATTTTCATTCAACTAGCTTAACCTATTTTGGTGAATTATGTCATATAGATAGATATGCAAGAGACAAGAGAAAGACATTGATTATGATTTCGTCAAAGAATCGTAATTTAAAGGGAGCGAAAAAAAGGTGTATTTTGTATATTATGCTAATAACTATGAATGTATGTGAACAGCTATAAATCGAACGTGCAATAGCGCAAAGTCACGTTCAAAAGCTAGTACACATAATAATCATAAGCTACTCAATTCACAAAGTAAACAAACACGTAACGGTAGTAACCAGCCGACGCGGACGGTCCGACAGGCTAGACATTTTTTGCGTCGCCTCACCATTTACATAAACTCTTGGTTAACAGTGAAAGGTACGGTGATACGGCAAGAGTTCCATTCAAAGAACGGCGGTGAACCAGAAGGCACGGTGTCCGTAACTGCGTACTCCACGGAGCCAGAAGACCTGGAGAAACTGCTGAGGTCCCAGGGTGAGAAACCCTCGCGCCTGCATGGATTGGCAGCGATCACCACTACCAAGAAATTCGGAGGAGACACGGGCACTACGTTTAGTGAAATAACAACTGTAAGTTTTGTATAATATGTTTAGTAGTGTAACTGAATACACTTAAGCCAATAAGCGTTAAATATTTTTGAAAAATAATAATTCCTTGGTACGAGAATATCAGTTTCAACTTAAAGTAATTGTAAAGCTGATAAAGTGTGGTGTTAATATTTTCTTGTGTTTGATTTTACTCGAGTTATTTATATTAACGATTTCTGTAACGAAATTCTTAATAATGACGCCTGTAGATTTCAAATAATATAAAGGACATTATCGTTATACTTTTTCATGAAGATACCATATAAAATTTTAGTTATTAAATTTTCAAAAAGGACAGAGAACCTTATTTAATCTGTATTACTGAATAAAATATTGAAACCTATCAAAATAACAATATAAAACGTTTAATTTACAGAAAGAGGAGCGTGCTGCGCTAGATCAATTCACACACACCGACAGACGAATACAGGAGAGCACAATCGAAAGGCATTCCGACACCTTCGACGTTAAAGATCACTCATACACTCAAAAAGTAGACAGAATAGATAACAGTGAAAAATACAACAAAAGAACCATAGAAGAACCAAAAAGAATTATCGAAGAACCTAAAAAGAAGACTGTAGATACTGGAAGAAGTAAGGAGAGTGATAAACGGTCTGAAAGAACGATGCAGAAGACTGAAAGACGAGTAGACGACAGAAAGACGGTCAGGCAGAGTTCTGTTAAGTCGTTAACAGAAAAGTTTATTAAGAATGCTAGTGAGTATTTTTTATTATATTACTCTTAATTATAGCTTAAAAAATATTCATATTAGAAAATCCACGTATCTTATACAAATCTAAACTGGGATTTACAATATGTGTATTAAAATGCTAGACATCTTTCAAAACATGCGAAATGAAATATATTTTAAATTACAATTATAAATATATTTATCATAATAATGCTAGGAAATTAAGGAGGCTCAGTATCCATACTATAATATATTTTTATAATTTTATAATCTACTATATAAAAATAAGTCGGGTTTTCCTTCCTGACGCTATAACTCCAGAATGCACGAACCGATTTCCACGGTTTTGCATTCGTTGGAAAGGTCTCGGGCTCCGTGAGGTTTATAGCAAAGAAAAGGTGTCTCTGGTGGCGAAACGGAGTTCGCCCGGTTTGCTAGTATTTTATAATTTATAATAATATAATATTATAAATGCGAAAGTAACTCTGTCTGTCTATCTGTTACTCAATCACGCCTAAAATACTGAACCAATTTTCATGAAATTTGGTATGGAGATATTTTGATACCCGAGAAAGGACATAGGCTACTTTTTATCCCGGGAAAATGACGCAATCCCGGAAATCCCACGGGAACGGGAACTATGCGGGTTTTTCTTTGACTGCGCGGGCGAAGCCGCGGGCGGAAAGCTAGTAATAAATAAAGTTCATAGAAGTTTAATTAAGTAGATATTTGACAAGAAAATAGGTTTTTAGTTCAAGGGCATAACGCCGCATATTGCCCGCCCAAATAAGGAACACAAACAATGCAATTCATGACCTTTTATTAACATTTTCAAATACTTTAACTCATTAGTAACATAATAATAATCAAATACTTCTAAAAATACACACAAAGCAATCACAACTAATCTATGCACCTTACAAATAAAGATTTCCTTACAAAGGCAATGACGCATCTATCTTTAAAAGTAAAAGTGGCAACAATGCTCTGTCATCATGACTTGTAACTGTCAAACACTTTCGTTTCCATTCAAAGTTAGACGATTTTAAGTATTGCACCGACGCGTTTGGTAATACTTTGGTAATAGTCGATAATTTAAAGGTTTTGGCGTTTGGCAACTAGTTGATACGCTTGCTTGTGTTTATTGAGGTTGGGGAAGCCTTTTATAAAAATAATATGAACTACTGATTTTCGTTATAACTACTTCTGTCTCTATTATATCAATAATCTGTTATAGAAACTTCCGTCAAAATCTGTGCAATCATTTCGGAGATGAGGTGACCAAACAGTCAAAAAATATTATTGTTTTCAAATTATGGGAGGTAGGAGATAACAAAATAAAACACAAATTTAACAAACAACAACTTTATTAATATTTTATTATAATAAAGAAGACATACAACTACATATATCCAGCAAAATATGACATTTAAAACGGCTATATCATTTCAGGTGAAACTTCGAAGACGGAGCGGATAACATACCCTAAAGCTGGTCTGATTCTGCGCACAACTAGCATGAAGGACAGCGTCTCTAGTGACTCGTCAGCTCATGCCGGTAAATTATTGTATACATATACCATAGTTTCTTGATCAATATCTACAGTAATATTTAAAAAAGCCTTGAATAGGTAAACTCAAAAACTACTATGTTGATTTATATTTTTGGGGAAAACAGACACATTTTTTTAGTTTAAGTTTTACTTAATCTGTATGACATGTTGTTACGTTATATTGATTATTAATCCTTAATCAAAATTCGGTAGTTTATATTACCTGTTCGTTATTTGATATTCTGCCTAGAAAATGTGGGTTAGATTCCCACTAATGGAAAAATGGCATATAATAATGTTAAAAATAATGTACAGCGTATTCTACCGTCGCGTCGTCTCGCTCTGGTATATTATCAGGTTTACTGAGTTTATAACTAGATGGCGCTACGCAATCGTATTTACGGAACAAATCTTATGTATTTTCTTACTATAAATAAATAATATCTTTATTACTGATACACATGAAACATATATTTTACAGGTTTAAAATTTTACATAGTAAATATTACAGGTTTTTAAAGTTAAACGTTAAATTATAAAATTCATTGCTTCCCGCACTAGGCAACGCCTGTCCTGCGGGACCATAATACGATTAACAATCAGTATTTTGAGATCAGAGCTGCGTAGAGGGATAAAGGGGAAGCCAAAAGGGTTGATGATTTTTATTTTTTCGTTTGTTGGTTATATTTAACTAAACTACAATTTTATTCATATAGGTTTAGCGCGCACAGACAGCGAACACAGTCTGGCATCCCTCGATGACGTCATCACCAGAGAGCACAGTGACGTCACGCGCACTACCACCAGGTCCCAAGGCGGTGACGTCATCCACACCACCACTAGGGGACATACTGGGGACGTCATCACCACTACCAGGGGACATTCTGGTGACGTCATCACCACCACCAGGGGTCAGAGTGGTGACGTTTACACTACTACCAGGGGACAGACTGGTGACGTCATCACCACAACCACCACGACCACAACTACAAGGGGAGGAACTACGAGGATGCAAGAGCGCTCCTTCCTTGATAGTTCCACTAAGGTGACGGGTGTACAGGATATATTGACCAGGATGAAGAATGCTGATATTGGTAAGTTTTTATATGTATTTGGAAAGTCATATGATGAATTCATTCAGATAAAGAAAAAGAAAAGATTAGTTTGTGATGTCAAAGATATTTTTTTATAATATGTATTGTAAAGTATAGCTTAACAAGGTTAGTTAGTTATAGTTAGTTATATATTCTTTATTACACACAATTTTTAATTTTAAAATAAAAGGATTTCAGAAGCAATTGGCGGCAAGGTATAATAATTCTAACAATAAATAATTTAATTTTTTGCCTAAACAAAAATATACATACAAGTAATACAAACTACAAATTGTATGTTGAAATGAAAAGTCTTGCTAAAATATATTGTCATCTATTTTGCCATAATTTTCGGTCTATTGTATTGCTCATAAAAAAAAACTCTGCCTTTACATTCGTAGGCAGAGTTTTGCTTCGGACACTAAGCTTTTGTGAGTTACATCATAAGTGACAAATTAAATGTTAAACAATTTGTATTTATTTTATGTTAATATCCAACAGTGATAGAAGAAGGCGACACAAGTGAGGACAGCGAAGCCCGCGCGCTCCTTAACAAGTTTTTAGGCGCAACTGTACTCATGGCCGGCATGCAGAACTATGTCACCGAGAAACCCGGGGGTGTGGTTGTGAGACAGGTAAGATTTAATCCTACTAATATTTTTTAAATGCGAAAGTTTCTGACGATGGATGAATGTATGTATGTATGTTTCTTAGACTTTCACGAAGAAACCTACTCTACGGATTTGGATAAAACTTTACAGTAATGTAGGTTGTACGCCGCGTTTGTCCGCAGAATTAACCGCGCGACACGGCTAGTATATTACACACTAGCTGTTGACGGAGCTTCACACGAGTGGTTAAAATATATTTTCATGCTAAAAACTTTCATCCCCTATTTTATCCACTTGCCGGCAGAATTAGTGAAAATTTTTAGTGAATGCCTAAGTCATAGTCGCTATCTGCATGTCAGATTTCAGCCAGATTGGTAAAGTAGTTTCAGCTATGCGTTGATAGATCAGTCAGTCACCTTTGCGTTTTATATATTAAAATGCTCTCCAATAGAATACGAAAGTCAGGTAATTGATGACTCGGACGACTACGTTTTAAAACATGTATTGATTTAAGAACATTTTTTTATTATTTATACACTAGCCAAACATGTTGATCTTCCTAAACATACGCTTCTAGACACGCAATAAAGAACAAGTATCGTTATAAATCAATATACAAACAAACATTATTAAAGCAATATAAACAAAAACATGTGACATTACATGTACATATTCTCAACACTCGATCAGTTCACGCGCGTCTAAACGTCACTACGTCACGACGCACCAAAATAAAAAGTCAATGTCCAGACCAAAATTACATTGCAACTTGGCTGCACTCCCATTTCCCACGACATGACCAAATAGACATTTCCTTATTAGCTTTATTCGATTTTATATCATATTCCGATAACCATACTGTCTATAAACCCGTGATAGAATACAGTTTGCAAATAAATCATGAGTCATGTAGCAATATCTATGTTTGCTTGTTCTTGTGTAATAGGTAACTATTAAAAAGGTCTCAAATATAGTTTCCCTGATTTTTTACCGCATTTTACAATTTTCTTCTTGTTACCACGTCTGTGATCAATAAGAAGTAACACACAAAGTAACAATATTATGGAAAAGTAACTGCGGGTTAAGCCTTTCAACGTATGGTCAATTTCTGCGTATTTTTCAGTATAAAATATCCTTCCATTATTTAACTGCAATTGTTAACTTAAACTTCGATTAACGTCGATAAATACTTCAATATACAAAGATTTTGTTGAATTTAATATTTAGTTTTTTAGGTAGCTAATAATAGAAAAAATCACGAGGCGGAATTCGAACCTTTGTCTTCTGCCTGACCTATCGAATTTTTTGGGATCACGATCGGCTCAAAGTTTTATTTAATACTAGACTACTAAACTTCCATCTCCATGCACCAGCTGCACGCTAGTTGGCATTGTCCCAGCACCACATGTGGTCATTACTCCCAGAGATCTCCTGCCAACTTCGTAGTAACTCTTGCCTTTTATGGTCAAAACTGTGGAGGGTGCTACTGCGCATGTGGTTATGAAATTGTGTTTGTTATTGTTTATGAAATTTTTCGTAAATTTTTATCTCTTGTATTTCATATCTTCCCCCTATTGCATTTCGTTAAAGTGCATAGTTTTTCTTTTACGATAAGCAATTGTTAAGAACTACTTTCTGTGGCAGAAATCGTAACATAAACGTAACGATTTCAGACCAAAAAGTAAATTAACGCTCACAAAGACACAATTTATTTCAGGAAAATACAATAATAAGGTCTACCTAATTAAAAATAATTCAAAACACAATGTATTTATTTCATCAAAAATAGTAGGCATATAAAAAGGTAGGTATTAAAAAGTTTGATGTATCTACCCTTTAAATGTGTCAAAATAATGACTAATAAAAAAATGGTGCCAAATATAGGACACTCAGTGTTTACGGTATCACGTTTATAAACAATGCCATAACCTTTGCCAGTTTTTTGTCGACCCTTTAGTACTACTTCTTTGTTAAAAAGCAGGAAACCAATAAGTTCCTGTAACCCCGGGCGTATTGCCAGCACACAAATAAATTACTCAACGTGGAATTATTGTCCACATGCGCATGCGCACACGTGCCCTTTGTGTCAAGTCATACTCGTGATGTACACGCCTCTAAGTACGCTGATCACCACAACAGTACTAGATTTCAACTGGGATGAAAACAAAAGATTTTTTTGTCTTTGTAATGTATATGCAGCTTTTCCGGCGATTTTCCTAAAGTAGTATTGAGTTTATCCTTTAAAATTTGATGTTTTTCGTTTTAATATATTAATGAGATACTAATCATCGACATGATTAAAAAGAGCAACTATGGAGTTTCTTGCCGGTTCTTCTCCATAGATACTGCTTTCCGAATCGGTGGTAAATGTTAAAAATATGTATTGACGTTTCAAAAGTGCTTCTCGAAGAAGTCTAATTGAATAAATAAATGTTTGAGTTTGAGTTTGTATCACGCCAGGATGAATAGAAATTCATTCATCGATGGATTGTGACACTTTTGGAATAATAATTGCATTTTTATATAAGGCTTAATAATAAATGAAATTAATATTAATGAAAAGAGAGAAAATGATAAATTTATATTTTCTTAAAAATTTTCTGTAAAATCATTGCAGACACTATAATGCTTTATTAAAAGGAATGCTCTTTGTTTCATAAGCTAAAGTGCACTTATTGGCTTTTTGAATTTTGTTTCTTAAGCTAAAGTGCACATATTATTGTTATAGAAAGGTATAATGTTTATCAGTTAAACGTACGACGTACCCATTTAATTCGGTATTATTCTAAATTAACATTAAATAAACAGTTTACTACGCAATTCATACATGCGTAAAATATGAGGAATCTATCATCTGGCCCAATAATATAAAATGCTTTAGGGAACGTGTTAGAATGATGCATAATTAGTCACCATTAAAATTGGATTAATTGAAATTATAATACAGTGTGCACAACTGAAGATTACTAAAAAAATATCTGAATTAAAATCATAAATCATTTATCAGGAAAATATTATATTTATACTCTGTCCATTTTAATATTTGCTTTTTGACGTGCTTCACGCCTATGAAGGATTGTATTGTTTAGGATAAAATGTCATACAAATAATTATTGTACTTCATGGACAGGCCCCGCCCACTTAGTGATGTCTACACAGAATTATTCAATGATCGGTCGATAGATTATAATAATCGATAGAAATACTCTGTAAAATATATCCGATACAGAAAAACACTTCTATTATGTTATATAATTTAAACATAAAGACAACCAAATTGTAAGATAGAAATCAATAAATAATAAAATATTAGTTTAGTTTTAACATAAAATGCATAGATATGTGGTCTTATTATTACATATCTTATTAGTACGTTTACGTTGTAATTATTATTTACGTACCTGATTCGATTTATGATATTATTTTGAATTTATAATAATTGGAATGGTATCACAATCGATAATCTTTTGGACATCACTTCTGGTATCACCCGTCGAGCTGTCAAAAGGCAATTCTTATAGTGGACAGACTATAACTTCAAATTCAATAACATAATTATTATTTACCTAACTACAAAAAGAAAACAAACAATGTTTGTTTTTCAATAACTAAAAACAAAACATAATAAATCTTACTTACAAATAAACACGCGACAAGATAAATCTCATATTTTCATACGGAAACAAAATTCCATGAAATCGAGGAATTTTAAGTATTTTCTTGTAACACCAATAGTAAACAAAAGCTGCGCGAGCGCGCGGTCTCTTTGCCGTTTTAAGACACGCGGGAAAGACTGAAAATCGCCAGCAAAAATAACACCCAATTCGAAACTCAATACAAAGCGACTTATGTACTAAAAACGCTCTAATTTATAAGAACTCTATGGTTAGCGCGTTTTGGCGGGAAATCGTTTGACAGATTCCACAGACTATATTTGGTTCGGTGACGTCAGGGAACGCTGCGCGCGCAGTCGTCGTCCAACACCCGCGCATGACAGTGCGCTGCAATATGAAATATAAATTTATTATCTGTAAATAAAAATAAACGTAATATATCGTGTAATCAGTGAAACCATTAAGGATTGCCATAGTTGAACAATCTTTTCAAGGTAAGAAAATAATGTTTATTTTTCGTCAAAATATTGAATGAAAATTCTCATCTGTTTTTTTTAAGATGAATTAAAATTTAATCGTTTCTGAAAACTAGAGAGCTGAAATGAACCAAATATTATAGAGTTTGCTCTACCGCGCTAGTATCGAGCTTTCTCAAAAGTATAAAGCTTCCTTATATTTTAGTGCCAACGGAAATTAGCAGTCTGTGCACTCTTCTAATATTAATTTTATGAAACAAAATTAATTGATTTTCTTTCAGCACTTAAAAGATTCAGATAATATATCTTACAGTTAAAAATATATTTTAATTTAACCTGTTGAAAAGGTTTACCGCCATTCAGAATTAAGCTTTTAAACTGTTAGGGGTAAAATATTTTTAATATAAGTATTTATTAATTTAGGCAAGCAATTTAAATTAATTAATTTTCAATAAAAATCATTGAATTGTTAAAATCTCGATCAAATGATATGCTTTTGGAAATTTTCATTCAACTATTCGTGCTACAAAAATACATAGCCATCCGTTGCAAAAAATAAAATGTGAACGCAAACATAAAATCTATATCGGAGTTAACCGCATCATTTCCTCCATAAAACTGTTCTCTTTTTAGCTCTCGTTTTAACTTACAGTTAAACTTCTTATGTTTAGTGGTTAGACATTCGATCGGAGGTTCGATTTCAAATCGTATTTATTTTTTAGTGGTCAATATACGATCTCATGAAAAAATCTCTTAGGAAGGTAACATAGTTTATTTTTAACAACAGAGAAAATTAATTTGATAATGTTGATCCCGAGAATTTCCCAATTGAGAAAACTTGGTATCATAACTTGACATTTTTTCTCATAATGATAAATCTTTTGTCATATACAAAACCATTTACATTGCAGTCTATATCTTCTTTTCCTACTTATTTATTTTTCTTAGTCCCATCTTTACTTATCAATCAATCATTCGATTCTTAAAACCTAAGACAAACTCTTGACTCTAGATTTTTTAAATCTTTAGTTCTCTCGTTTTCCCAACAAAGTATTTCCGTAATGTCTAGTATTTGAAAACTACATAAAACACAATGTAACGGGTGTTTGTATTTTGGTATGTCACAATGTCGCCGGACTGTGACGGTACACAATACACGAAGTTACAATGCATACACATTGTAATATCTCTTCCAACTATTTGAGTTTATCCGTAATTTATTCATTTTTAAATACTCGTCAGTAAGTTGGCAGTTTTCTAAATGCTAATATTATATTATATCGGCAACATTTTTACAAAGGTCGTGTTGTTCTTGAGTGACATAATTTAATACAGATGGTAGTATACCTAACTTAAAAATAGTAAAGTAATATAGTTAGTTTGTAAGAACTGACTTTATATTTACTTACCTGTCGATGACTAGTTAAAAATATGCTACTTATATTAAGAATTGATGGATTATATGGTGGATTTTGGCCTGAACCCTCATAGGAGGCCCGTGTCCCAGCTGTGGGAACATATATGGGCTGATTGATGATGATGACCTGTATATAGAATGTAGGTGTATTCACAATTAACTTAGGTAAATTATTATTAATAATCTATTATCAAATTCTCGTTGTACTTACAAACTAAAATTAAGGCTGCTTAAATAACTTATCAACATAAACGACAAATTTAATGTATGTATATGTTGATAATACCAATACATTTTTTACGAAATAATTAAAATATCTTAAAAACTCGATAAAGATAAAAGTCGTTTGCAATTTTATGAGTGTGTAAGCAGCTTTCCCTTACTCGTTACAGCTTTAATGACGAAAGTTTGTATTGGTGAAATTCAATTTAAACTTGTAATGTTTTTACCTGTTGTTTGATTCGATAATCTTTGTCTAAAAGCTGGCGTAAAATATAGAGAATATAGAATATCGTGATTAATTTTATCAAAAAGAAAATCGTTATTAATTTTCATTGTTTTCAATAACAATGCTATTCTCTTCTGTGTACTGTTCGGCAGAAACACATCATAACAGACTCTGTTTATAAAGTAGGATTTTTCGCCAATATTGATTGAGAAAATCTAGTCAGAGCTAAGACCAATGTTTTACTGATTATAAAACTTTCTGTAATCAATCATAGATTTAAATTTATATTTCTCTTATATTGAAATATTTGTCGTAGAGATAATATAATAATATGATACTCGGTAGGTTACTTATCGTAATTTTTGTTTCTGTTAATTAATATCTACATTTTTAGTCAAAAAATTCATAGCAACAGAGATAAATTCATGACATCAATGAAATAAAAGTAAAAGTCTTTATGACTTTCTTCCTTTTTTCATTAATTTAAACCGCATAAAACGATAATGTAAACCGCGTTCACAAAAACTAAAATATTCCTTAAGTTGTCCTTATTTGACGGTTGCTATAAATGGACGAAAATGCAGTTAAACATCACATTACTATGTAAAGGACACAGATTTCTTTTATTTTCAATATTAACATTGTTATATTAATACTTTATTTACTGTTCTCTACTTGTTGATACAACTAACTGATCCACGCAAGTTCGCTTGCTCTCCAAAGGAATATTTTTGCAAAATTTTCATTGCTGCTTCGTTTTTATTGGTCACATAAAGAAGAAAATCAATTCGAACCATTAGTTCCTCAGAACAGCGCGTCCAAAGAAACAATTTCTTCAGCTGTACTACTATAGATATGAACTAACATTTTAATCAGTACATTGTAACAAAACCGGGCGTTCACTCCACTTATAATTAGCGATCGATCCCGATATACCGAAGTAGGCCAAATGTACCTGTGCGCTGCACTATTTTAGTATCTGATTCAGATACGGAAGTATATTGAAATACTATTTTGAATTGTAAATAACGTAAAAGATATAATATATTGTGTCAAAGTTTATAACTAATTTTCGGTTAAAAGCTACTGATAGAGAGTTTGACAAATACAAAAAATGCACATTAAAACTTTTCGTATATATTGGACAATGTGACAAAAACATTTATTGATAAAGACAATAGTTTTGATATTGCCAATAGAACAACTAAATAAAACGCAGAAATTAATTAAACATAGTGCATTAAAATCGTTTTCCAGTACATTACAATATCCATCTAACGCGTCATTTGGTAAAAAACTGGCAGACGTTAATTTATCACTGAATATTGAGTTATAAACAATGATGTTGGTAGTAAATATAGGTTGGAGGGATGCCAAGCCCGTGCCAACATTGGTACCACCCCATGGAACTGAGATGTATAGCTATTTTATTAGGGAAGCTTTTTGCTGTATCATGAACGTGACATCTTAAAAACTGTTTTATTAACTGGGCAAGTCACTGAAAATCTGTGTTTGAAAGATATCCTTATCAGCATACATTTTGGCGTAGACAACCATAGCAGTCGTGTTGTCATATACATCGATCTAAAGTTATTACTAATATTACCCATACAGAGCAAGATACGGGCTTGATTTTGAAAAATCTTATACCAGGAACAAGCTACATCATACCTGAATGGTAGGCTATATTATTCCATGTTCTTCTTTCTTGTAATTGTCCTTGCTCTGTCCTTGATCTATCCAAGCGGTGAAGCATCCATTTATTCATCTTCACAAACTATCAAAGTCTTCATTACGATGTGCATTGTCAGTGACATTCCAAAATGCAAGAGAAAGCCGATGTACGTGTGCAAACACGACGCAAGTACTCGAAATAGACGGCCATGTCTATTTGACGAGCTTTGATGGATTTCTTTAGTGTTTTAGTGTTTGTGTGTTTGTGTTGCGTAATGTTTAGCGTGTTAAGAGAATACCACGCATTATGCTGAGAAAGTATTTGAGATAAATATTTGTCGGTATTCTAAGAGGCTGCATTTTAACTAAAGCTTACTAAATCGACATCAGCTTAATTTATATCTTTATATTTCATATTTATCATTTAATAAACCAAAAAAAAATCACACAGCGCTCAACAATCATCCCTATACCATATTTAATTTAACGCATAT